>VZRE01009123.1:0-55234 GCA_013396775.1 Cephalopterus ornatus
CCACAGCTGCTCTGGGCAACTTGTGCCAGTGAGAACAGGAAGAGTTGGCTTCCATTCAGCTGATACTTTGCTTCGCCTTTGGCACTATGAGCAAACAGATTCATGCTCTTAACCTGTGCTGACAAGTCCCATCCTTCCACTGCTGACCTGAACCACTGCTGGCTAACTAAAAACTTGCTGTCTGCCAAGTCATCCAAGGATAAGGGTAGCAGCAGCAATCAGAAATAATGCAAAACTGAAGCCCTCCGCCAAAGAACACACTTCCCTTGGGCCCAGGTAGACTTTAAACTTACTTATTTCAATCTTACCTGTGCAGCAAAGCAAGTGGCAAAGTGACAAGGAAAAGGGGAATCCCGTAGAATCACACAACAGCCTGGGCTGGAAGGGACCCCAAAGATCCTCCAGGTGGGCAAAGCCTGACTGGGCAGGAGGAGTTCATTGCTGCTCTCATCAGTATTCTGGGTCCTTTACAGATCCGTATCCACTCAATAACATGGTTTCATGTATGTTTGTGAAAAGACAGAACCAAACAGGTCACACCGACCTACTTAATGCACTGCCAGTGCCTGAAGGGAGCTTTCCAAAGAAAGGCAACTACTACTGATGTGACACTGTGTTGTATTTTGTGGCAACACTCATGGGATAGCCGCATGTACATGAAAACGCTCAGCTCTACGATGGTTCACTCTAAAAACTCAACTCACACTCCTATTTTTGCTCTCCGCTGGCTTCCATTCAGCGGTGAGGATTTCTTAGAGCATGGGGCCTGGTTTAGGTTGCACTCTGTAACTTAGAAACAAAATGTCTGTCAGCTCCCCCAAAAGTCCTTGCTGGCATCTCCCAAAAACAAACTGCCATTGTTGTAGACCAGAGCAACTTGATTTCCTCCAGCTTCAGCCAGTTTCATGAACCACAATTATACTTGCTGCTGCCATGAAGTCAAAAGTATTTTCAATCTACCTCTCAGATGACTTTCAGACTGAATATAATACAAGCAGATTTGGGAAGGACTATCTCAAAATTATCTTACATTTTCATACATCATTTAAACTGAGGGATCTGTGTATGGATGTTCATAGCAATCACAGGTCTTCCTTTCACAAATGCTGAAAATTCTTACTCCTAACACATAGCTAGCTAGGTGTTCACTTGTTTATATAACATAGATGTGTGTATACACACACAGAGACATATGTAAACATATATCCTCAGAGCAGGATATATTTTCTTCAAACAACCTGAAAAGTAGGATTTAGAGTAAATTTTGGATTGGCATTACCCAGATGGGCATGTCCATCCCCCTCTGCTACCTCGTGGCAGGTTTAATTTTCTTTGTTCCTAAACATAGGTTAGGAAGGTAAAGCAAAACATTTCGAACTTCTCAGAAGCAGAACAAGAAACTGAATTTTCAAAACTAAAATAAACAGCTCATGAAAGAACCTCTCCTTAATCTAAAGGCAAACTATTCCACTATTTTGAAACACCCTGACTTCTTTTAAATACAGAGGGACAGTTATGATTAGGGTGCAGCCAGTCCTAGATAGAAGATTTAAAGGGTATAGAAAAAGTGATATTCAACCTCCTCTGAAGTTTAACTCCTCAGGCCCTGAGGTCTACAAGGAACCCCAGACTCACTCTGCTTAGCTTTTCCCCTGTGCTAAAAGCCCACCAGCTCACAGTTGAAAATCTGCCATCTTTCAGCATTTCTCCATTGAATTTACTTGGAAACATGCAAAGTTGTAGTAGCTGCAAATTTAAAATACCAATTTGAATAACTAGAGAGATACAGCAAATTTGTTCTTAACTGTCCATAATCATCTTGGTGTCTGCTACTAATGAAAGTGGTGCTTTCCTTGCCTGTACTCATCAAATATCCTGAAGGAAAAAATACTACTTGTTAGTATAAATGTAAAGGTTACAAGCCCGAGACGTAATTAGAAAAGGTGACAATTCTCCCAAACTGGGCACTGCAAGATGAATTTAAACAATTCATTAGAGCAATGCTAACATGTCAGTTGAACTTTAAGCTACAAACTCCCTGGTAGTTCTACTACCAGGGATGCTACAGAATGCTACAGACCTGTTCAGGATCTCACAGCATGCAATTTTAAGGTAATGACAGGTTAACAAAGGAATTTATTTTAGGATAAGAGCAACCCCATTTCCTCTTGCAGCATTTTTCCATATGCTACAAATAATAAGATGTATCAAAGAATTTCTCCTATCCAAAGTAATAAAGAGCTCCTTTGACATCTAACATGGCAGTCCAGCTTCTCCTGATGAATTGTATACTTTAGGGGAAATTATTTTTTTCCATCCAGGAAAAAAATCCTATCACTTTTGCCACCGAAGTTACATTTTTTATTTTAGGAAATTTTGTACATGTAATTTGGAGGAAGGGAGGGAACAGAAGATGGACCAGGCTCTGCTCGGGGATGCCCAGCAATGGCACAAGAGGAAGAGGCAGGAACTGATGGCCAGCAAGTTCGAGCTGGACATGAGGAAGAACTTCTTTGCTGTGCAGTGACCCAGCACTGAACAGATCACCCAGAGCGGGTGTGGAGTCTCCTCCCTGGGGATATTCCAGAACCATCTGGACGCAATCCTGTGCGGTGTGCTCTGGGACGGCCCTGCTGGAGCAGGGAGGTGGCACCAGATGAGCCACTGTGTTCCCTTCCAACCTGACACATCCTGTGATCCTGGGATTTGTGCCAGGCAGCACTGCGGTGCACAAAGAGAGCAAAGAAACAGTTGAATCTCTTCAGAGATGGTGCAATTGTTATGCAGCGGAGTCAGGCCCACGTGCTGCCAAGGGCCTGGTTTGTGGTGCCCACAAGTAGCAGGATATGCTGCAAAGGAGATGAACGTAGAGACACCTAAACTGCAAACTCCTCCTCTGCCTCCCTGCGTGAGACCCACCGCGAAGGAGCAGACGAGGAACCTGAGAGGCAGGAGAGAGGCAGGGGACCAGTAACTTCATGTGGCACAAGAGCACCTGGAACAGCAAGAGGCCAGAGCCATGCACAGCGCAGCAGCCAGGAGCTGCACTCCAAACGCTGATGCAGCAAACCCTGGCACAGCAGGCCAGTCCCCCCTCTGCCCACGTGCTACTCACTCGTCCACATCCCCCAGGAACCTGTGCCACAGATGAGTGCTAAAAGCTCACATTAGGAGGTGTTATTATGTCTTGAAAAACCAAGTAAACAAAGTTTTATCCTCTGGTAAGAAGTTTATGGTGCAGCCATAAAACGTCAGCCTGTATCAAAAGGTGGAAGAAGTCCCACATTGCTCAAAATGCAGTAAAGACTCCCATGGTATTTTATTTTCATTTCATTTGAGATCATAAATTAGAACTCTAGCCTTTGAAGGCCTGCAACTTTATCCTCTTTTACTAAGAGCTAAAATGAAGGATTAATCCTAGAAAGTCATTCTAGAAGTGGTTGCACAGCTGTGCTTTCCAGCAAAGAAGTCACCTGGGACCAAAGCTCCCTACCAGGTTTTCTCTGGGCTAATCTTCTGCATAGGCAAAGGGAACTTTCCCTGCCCTTCCCACCTCATCCAGCAGTGCCTCTTCCCAGAACTGCCCCATGGAAGTACAACTCTGCTCCTCAATGCCCTGTCCAGAGCCATATTGCCAGGTCTCCAGGTACAGGAGCAGTGAGGAAAATCAAACATGCGCACATAAAGCAATCAAGGGAGTAACTCAGAGGATATTTAACACGCCTTACTCCTCCACCCAGCTTGTTAGCACTGTGCTGTCACCTACATTATTTCAAGATATATTTATATGTAGATAACGTCCCACAGCACAGAACTGAGAGAACATGTAACATTTTCACAACTTCTTTTAGTCTTTTTTTTTTGATACTTGTTAGAAAGTGACCTTTTTCTTATCAATTAATTTTGAAACCCTGTTTCACGTGTTCAGCATAAGAAAGCTGGCATGACTCTACACAGGAAACGCATTTGCTTTCCAGACACACTTACCAGAAACTTACACAGAGCTAATGATCAGCTGGCAGAAAAGCCCTCACTGAACACACCTGGCAGGATCCCTGTGCAGTGCTTGAAGAGATGGGTAACTCTGCTTACCAAGTGCTTCTCTTCAGTATAAAGTTATGTCCCTCTAACAGCAATCTGTCTTGGAAAGTCTCTTCACTTAAACCCCAGGAAAAAACCAGTATGAAGCACAGCGCCAATTATATCAAAATCTCCCCAATATTTCAATTATTAGCACCACTGATTTTCTCAATTATACATGTTCTTATAACAGCTTGTTAGCCTTGACTCTGTGCTTAGAATAACCTCCCCAATCCCATTTATTAAGTGCAGAGAATTGATGGGGTACTATTTCAGTCTCCTGAACAGATGCTTGAAGAGAAGCAAAGGCTCCAAGATCTGAAACAATGGCCACAGTCTGAATTCAGATTTCTGTCACAGCTGGCTCACTGAACTGACGTTTGCAAACCAGCAATATTTATTATTTTAGGAAACAGAATAAAAGCATAATTCAACTTACTTAGAATCCAGCTCATGAAAGCCTGTTTGTGCCTTTGCTCACTTCTGAACCATTTCAACACAACCCAGCAAGTCCTGAGGCCAGTCCCACTTGGGCACCCAGTGAAAGCAGTGCTGGCACCCATCTGTGAAACCCCACACCTCTTCTCGTGAGTCACAGTCAAAAACCAGAACTCTTTTGTAAAGGATACAGGGATTGTTGTCATCAATGCTGCAGTTGTCCAGAATCAAGGGGATGCCATCCAACTCATACACCTAAATAAAAACACAAGTTGAATTTAACAGATGTCTCAACAATACAAATGATGTTTCATGCAAGAAATATGTAAAAATGTAACAGGGATGTTTGTTTAATCAAAAATATTAAAGAAGCTACCACGCATTGCAGAGTAAATCTGGTGTCAGCAGTGAGTATCAAAAAACAGTAACACAAGCAGACATTAATTGCACATTCTGCCTTCATTTAGACTGTGTTTGACTGAGGTATTTTCTCCGGGGCTTCTCACATGGAGGCAGACAAGCCATGCTCCTCAACAGTTCATGCTTGCTTCCAGAAGGAAGAGCCAGGAAAAACTGCTGAGTGGAAAATTAGGGGCAAAAAAGTCGAAAAATACATCTCCCACATACCCAAGTTCACAGGGAGCCAATTCTCCTGTACCTTCAGAACCATGTGTTACCTGTATGTGCCCAAGCACAAATTCTTTATATCAAGTAAGAGCCAGTGATGTTTCTCCTCTGAGAAGGTGGTTTTTATGTTATTAGCAAACCAGGAAAGATGACAAGCGGCACTTTCTGCTTCCTGACCATACCCCACACATGGGAATTCACCACTTGCTCTGATCCATGTGGGTGTGTATGAGATAAAGATGTATAACCCTAATACACTCACACCCCCCCCACACTACCCAGAAATGGGGACAAGCTGCTGGTAACAATAAATAGGGAGCAGGATTATCTAAGGGAAGTATATTTCCTAGGAGATTTGTGTAGATTTCTAAGGTACACTGTAACATGATGCATGCCCAGTTACAGCTTTAGAAAGTGCTATGTACTTAAACAAATGTTCTATACTAGCTGCAGAATTTCAACCTTGAGAAGACCCTCTTAAGACATAGGAGCTTTTTTTTAATATTACAAAAGTAGATTTAAAAAACCTTGAGAGGATGAGGATTAATGGTTTATATTCTTATACCCATATATTATTTATATGCTTTAAGGCACCTGTTCATGGTCCTGGGCAACCTGACCTATATTGAAGCAGGGGGTTGGACAAGAGGCTCCTCCACAAGTTCCTTCCAAACTCAAAGGTCCCTTCCAAACCATTCTGATAGCCAAATTATATTTGCCCAAATCTTCAGTTCTTTAATTCCTTAAAATTTAGTCTCAAACCAAGAACTGTCACGCAAAGGAATTAGGACAGATTTCAGGCCATGGCTTGATGATGGGTTTCTCTCTTCCATCTTTTCTTGTCTGAAGCAAGATGCATTTTCATGTACCAAGGAAAACAACAAATCCCAAAGTTTACACTGCAGGATCATCAGCTTTCTGAAATGCAAGTTCTGTGATAAGAGAAGTAAGTCAAGTGGGAGGAGATATAGAGGTGAAATCCCCGACAGCCAATGGACCAGTAAAACTGAATTCAGAGACAAATCTGAGCACACCCCTCTTACAAGTGTGTTTTCAGATAACCCTACTGCAGAGTCTCAAGCTCTAACACGAGAAAGCAGCAGTGACAGACAGGACATGCAGCCAGGCAAGCCTGACACGTACAAAAAGCACCGAGCACCGTCAGGGCTTAAACCCCAACTTGCACATCTGTGCTGACATGCACAGCTTTACCTACACGAAACACAGTTAATAACACAGGGTTAAAAATACCCACAAAATGTTTGTGCTTTCTGCAGAGCCCATGTACGATATCACACTTCAAAGCCGGAGCAAGCGGCGACCTCTAAGTAACACAGCACTTGCATGTGCTGGGGAAAGGCTGGCTCTTTGATGTTGGGGCTGCAGCCAAGCCCTGATGTGCCTGAACGGTACCTTTTATTGTCCACCACTGAAATGCTGAACACTGCAAACTCATCTGCATCAAGTGCTGTCAACTGAGACAAACCACGCAATAATCTGATCCAGCTCGATCCGAACACGATGTTCGGTTAACAAAGTAAGTATTTGGTGAAAGCAAAACGTTAATTGAAATCCACACACGCTCCAAAAAGTTGCTGTGGGAATATGATGAGGTTCCTTCAAAGTTAAGTGGGAACAGCCGCAGCAAACCACAGCCTTAGGGATACTTTCATGTACAAACTAGTTGCTACCTAGCTCTGCATCACACCCACCCTTCGGGTCTCTTGAGACACTTGAATATCACATAATTAGACCGGACATATCATTTGCTCAAGTTAGGCACAGCTTTTGTCACCATGTTAACAGCTTTAGTATGTCACCTGTGACTTCCTACACGGGCAAATGAAGCTGGGAAAAAACCCTTACAATTTATCCACCCAAGACAAATCTCTGTACTCCTCGGAGTGACTCCTGAGATGAAGAGACAAAACTGTGAGTGCCCAGCACTAGAAGAATTTCAGTTCATGCCAGCTGTTCCTGAACCAGCAGTGATCCACTGCAGGAGCATTTTCTGGCACCCTGAAATGTGTGCCGTGTTTCAGTACTGATCTGGCTGTGATGTGAGCCAATTCAGCAATTGCTGAGCACGGGCAGAGCCATTTCTGCAGCGAGAGTGCCACAGACAGTCCAAGGGAGGAATCACCATCCCACCCGAGGGTCCCACCTGTACTGCTCAGAGTCTCTCACATCTTCTCACTCTTATCTCCCTGCCCAATTCAAAGTGCTCTGGAAATTTTCCCCACTAGTTATTTGCCTTGCAGTTTTTACTCTCAAGAGCAGCGCCTGTAAAATGCCCAGTGCAGAGCAAGGCAGGGGACCTTTCGCAGGGATCTTCTGCAGGGCCCAGGGAAGGAGTCAATATTGCCAACACTCAAACCTTTCTTTAAATATGGTGTGAAAGTATCCTGTGAAAAAAACACATAGTGGCTGGTTTGAAACTGGCTGTAATCCATCCAGATTTGGGGAGAAAGTATAGACAGAAACTAAGGAATAGCTCTGTTCTGGTGTCCATGTCTTAAACAGAACTCCTCACTCACACTGCTCTGTGTTACAAAAGCTCGTTGAATCCATTATCATTAACACAATCATTCACAGGAGAGCCCAGAACAAGTATAAATTAAGTGTAGCCTATTTACTGAATCTTTCCTTCTAGCAGCAACAGCACCAAGCTCAGGGGGAAGAATGCAAATTATCCAGGCATGACAGTGCTTGTTGGTGGATCTGCCTGCATCTGGTGAAATGCAACCACAGTCTCCAGGTCCAGCAAGTGCACTGACAGAAAGAGGAAAAATAAAAATAATGCAGCAAAAAACCCAAAACCAATCAAGCAAACAAAAAAAGCAAACCTTCACAGAATAATTAACACTTCAGGAACTGGAAATACTACCTAGTCAAGTAAGAGGACTATTCTGCAAAAAGAACACTCAAGCCTTCAGATAACAACAGGTAGAACACGAACTGCTCTCCCACCAGAATGCCACCAATTTTCAGCCTTCAATTGACGCAGAAAGCAGAATGAGAAAGGTCTTTGTTTCACGCACAGAAATACTCCTATTTCTTAGAACTTGAGTTTGGACAAACTATAGATAAGCAAAAGGAAGTGCACTCTCAGAAACAGAGGAGAACTAGAGCTTGAGTGTCCCATGCTCACACTTGCTCCTCTCAAATCATTACTGATAAGCACTGAAAAACAGAAAGACCTATCTCTGGGTTAAAAGAGGTTTGGGGCAGGAAATACTTACTCTAGAAATGAGTCAAAACCCAGGTAGAAGCAGGAACCATTCATATGGAAAACCTCCAGATACAACATTGATTACACATCACCAGTTCCCTAGCAGACAAAAAGTCTGTCTCCAGTCATGTTTAGCTCCACAGTATTCAATTTCAATTCACATTACGGAACTTTAAAGGTGTCTGGGAGCAACAAAACAGGCCAACTTCACATTTTTATGGCCTTGGCTCCTTCCTTCACTGTTTGCAATGGTCCCAGTTGTGTCACCCAGCTGAGAGCACCAAAGCTCACCAAGCTGCAGGACCTGGTCCACACGGACAGCTGCACTGCGCAGTTAGCAAACTCAGCCTTAGTCCACAGTGAATCTGGGCTCAAACTGTCCCTCCACAACCTCCCCTCCCAGGAGCACCTCTCTGATTGCTCATCTACCGATCGACTGATTCTCACGAGGCTAAAAGGAGGAGTCTAACATGAATTCTGATCCCTGTATCCCTCAGACAAATTAAAGTGGTGAACGCACAGAGCACTGTAACCCGCCAAAACACGAGTCCAAGGCTCCTGGGGCAGACAGGTCTCCATAAACCACCTGAAAAACCTTAGCCATGAACACTCCACCTGGTCCTGCTCTGGGCAGGTGAATGGTTATGACCCTTCCAATCCTTTCTGCTTCCTAAGTCTGCATGACTTTCTTAGTCAGAAGATCACACCAGAATAAATCATGGCCAAGAAAAGGAACCCAAGGACATCTACATCTGGGGATTTGTTGCCAATCTTTGATCATCATTAAAGATACTTTTAAGCCTTTTAATGGAGTAGCATCTGACTGTACCACACGAGGAGTACAGAATGACAATGTAATGTAAACACACCCCTCAGACTCTGACACCAACCAGGATGACCAACAGCAGTCTACTTCCCTCCTCGACCTGCTCAACAAGTAGGTAATTAATTAGTGATTAGATATCTGAGCATAATCCAGCACTCAGTTTGAGTAACAGAGCAGCTTAACAGAAGTAGGAATGTATCAACTGATAAGGTTCCCAAATAGCTCCTCCACATCTATGATGGTACCAAAAAACTTACGTCATTTTTTTAATTTCCGAGTCCTGGGTTTGGGCTTTGTTGTTTGTTTTTCCAAGCAGCAGAACTGACAGGAGATGCATGGGAGATGCTACTCCCAAAGACCAAAGAAGCCTTCAACGCTTGGGTGCCAGCGGGTTCCTGGGCCTCCTGCAGACTCCAGGCACTTTGGCTTAGAACAGCGGCAGCTGTGGCCATGGGTCTATTATAGGAGCTCACCACATCCTGCAGATCCACTGAAATACTTGCGGAAAGAGGCTCCCTGCCCCAGGACATCACAGCAGACTGGCTTAGCCAGTCTGAGAGCTCCTTCACCACTGGGAACGGCTCTCGGAGCCAAGAAGGACCTTTATGTCCCTCTCAGCCAAGGCCATGTCCCCAGAACACTCCTCCACCTCTGCACTGTCCAGGTAAGCAGATTCTGAACATTTTAATGATTGAAATTCAGAAATCTTGGCAACAAAACCTGCTGGTCCTGCTACATTAATTTCAAATACATTGTCCCTCTTCCAGCATTATTTCCCAGAGAGACATGGGGTTTATTTCAACTTTCCTGTAAGAGGTAACCCTTAAAATAAAAAAGCAAAAATAAAAAAAAAACCTTAGAACCTAAACGTGGGCTACCTTTGTGATGTCTGAAACTCTCTGCAGAGAGCTAGTTTAGAAGGTGAGGGGTTTGGCCCTACAGAAGGGGAAGGGAAGATGAAGGTACCAAGCACAGCATCAGGCCTGAGCCAAAACAAGCAGACACTGGAGTGTCCAGCTACCAGGACAGGGGAACAAGCCATCTCAGCTGCTGAATACTTTTTTCCACTGGTCTTTCCCAGAGCAAAACACACGATTTTCCAGCCATTGAGATGATAATATAAACACTTGAAAACTGAGAATAGGTTCCCACAAGAGACAGTAACACAAGTGGAACTTTTGTTTTTTAAACAATTCCACTTTCCTCATTGCCTTGGACAGTTCCTGAACCAGAAGCCACTTTTCAGAGGCTGCCATGAGGAGCAGGACCTTCACTCTGTTTTATATCTGTGACTTGACTTGGATAAAGGAAGGTCCAGCACAAGACTGATGCTGCTTGAGACACAGCAGACTTGCCTGTCCTGGCAGCGGCAGTGAGAGACAACAACAGTGCTGAGCATCATCCAGGATGAAATCCTGCACTGCAAATCAGCCGAATTTGTACAAATCTGCATCACCACCACAAGCACACATTTAGGTACTTCCAGCCACTCACTCTCCTGTTCTCCATCTATCAAACTCAATAATTGGACAATCTCAGCTTGATGATTTCCAATCCCTGCTATAAAATAGGTTCTCTTAATTTTCCTCTTCCATCAGAACAAAAAGAAAGTTAAAGGAAATTAAGTGTAAGAATTAGCTACATGACTAAACACAATGTATACAAGAGCATCAAATTCCAAAATTGTATTTGGTTCCAAAGCACAGAGAACTGAAGACTTCAAATTACTTCCAAGTTCGGAAAAAACACAGGGACAGAGGTTGACTAAGTCACACAATTCCTTTCAGCCACTGTAATCACCACTATAATAGGAAATTCCCACTCATTGTGGCAACTTGCCACTGTTTTGGTGGGTATGGTATTTTGGTCTTCCATGTCACGTTTGAGAAAGCATTTTATGAATCTCTCAATTAAAACGAGGGACTGTGTTTTGTTGGTTGCATGCACTGGGTTGTGATTTTTGGGTGGGTGTTTTTGTTTTGTTTGGAGTTTTGTTTGTTTCGGGGGGGTTTTGTTGGTTTTTTTTTCAGTGTCACATTTTCTATTACATCAGGATAGCTTGTCTTCTGGCAGAAGATTCCAGGCACTCCAACAAAATATCCCCATTCTGAAAATCACTGACACAAGACTACATTACCACAGACTGTTTCTGTTGAAGGTGTCCTCATCAGTGTCCCACACACGATCACAGCCAAAAATCAGCACCCCAGCTTTGTGACTCTCTCAGACTCTGCTCTGTTTCTCATGCCAGCTTTATTACTTACTTCCTTCTCCTGCACACACCTGCCTTGCTGCTCCTGAAACACAGTCCAGCTGAAATCCCTGAAAACTGCTGGCTGCTTACAGCTTGGAGAGAGCGAGAATGGAAAAGGAGGAGAAGCAATCCAAACTCATGCCCTGCTGGGATGAACACACACCCCTACAGAGGCCACATGTGTCATCACTCTCACACATCACTACTGCACTCCCGAACTGCTTCCACTCCCAACCTCAAGGATTACAACTCTTACTTGGAAATCTCTGAATTCAGCAAGGACAAATAAATGCCAGTCAGATGTTTCGCCCTCTGATGATGACTTTTGTTGTGTCCAGCATTACTTAACATTCTCACTTCATTTCACTTTAAAACAAGGATTTAAAAAAAAAAGAAAAATGAAAAAGAAACCAATGCCAGACATGTAATTTCATTTGTAGCAAATGCTCAAATGATGAAAAGACTGCGTGTGAAAATACGATTTCAAAATGTGCAATGCTTGGTGCCAGGAATTGCTGCATTTCATGGTGAAATGAAATAAATAAATACATAACCCAGCACATTCAATCACTGACAGCCTGCAGACAGAGAGCAAAGTCCCACAGCCACCCAACTGGGGGCAGTTGCCTGTAATTCCCTGGAGTTTCCTACTGCAATTGTGAAGTGACTTAAGCAGTGATATAAGGAGCTGTAAAGAATAAGTTACTGAGTATGTTTATGTCACCCCAGACTACACAGCCTAGGCAGGATGGGAGGAAAGAAGAAAAGGAGAAAGTTTGTAGGTTAGAAGACTGGAAACAGCACACAGACATTCATCAATGGCATTCCCAGTTCTCTGCTTCCACTGTGTCTTGCAGGCAGAGCTTCCAAGATTTTAGTGACAGGTCAAAGAACAAACCATTAATTTTCTACTACGTGTGTAAAGGACGTGCAATCTGTTACACACTAAGTATAAAACTAGCCTTCATGATAATTAAATTTTTCAGTAGGTTAAAGCACAGTAAAACAAAGTGTTCCAGGAAACGACTGTAAAATGCCTTTATCGTGCAGAAATGGTAAAAGGGAGACTGCATGACCCAGGTGGCTACTAAAGCCAGCAGACAGTTTAACGGTGTGTGCTGCTTGTGTTTTAAATCAGAGCAGGCAGGGAAGCCACAGAAGCCCTGAATCCTGCAGTAAATAACGCTGAGCAATGCCAACCTCATAGTGCTTTACAGGAAAAGTTACCTTGGCTGAGACACACGTACAAAACACAACTATGGGCCTTTTGACAGGGAAAAAACCCATCCCATCGTAAAGGCTGCAATTCCAAGAAGTGTTTTGTTTCAGGACTAACAGACGTGGTCTCCCTTTACCGGGGATGGGTCCAGAGGAGGCCAATGCAGGTACAAAAGGAGTCTCAAACTGAAGAAGCTTTAGATGTGCACTGTTCTACTGACATTGACCCCTGTCTCCCTTCCAGTAACTTCTTCCTTCATGACACCTCCAAGTCACCGATCATTCTTCATCAAAACCAACACCATGTGAAATGTAAAGCAAAGCCACCACGCTTTCTTTCATTTTGTGAAAGTAATTCACTGGCTTCCTTTTTATTTTATAATCCAGCACAAAACATCAATGCTCGTCTAAATAACTCCCCTTCTCACCCAAACCATTCTGATATTCTGTGATTTGCTGGCTGGCTCAGCTAAAGAAGAGGGGGACATCTCTGTGCATGCACAGTGTTCAGGTATTTCATGTTCCTCACATGGCAGAGCAGAAAGGTTTTTACTTGGGTTTGGCGTCTTTTGTACAGCTTTTATAGAAACAGGATCAAAGCCTCAATGACTGCAGGATTTTGCCAGTAGCAGTGTTTCCCTTTTAACTGCAAAAGAAATCTGAATGCTGATCTTTTAATGACTGCTCAGCATTTGTGACACCTTCCACCCCTTTTGCTAATGGAGCTGCAGACAAAAAAAACTGCTAGAGAGTTTTCCCACTGACAATCATTACAGAGTGTGATTCTGGTGGCATAAAGTTTTCATGACATTTCCACTATTTTTTTGCGAAGTCCCAAACTGCCAAAGCACAAAGGGATTCAGCAATCAGCCAAATGATAGTCTGGGTTACACCAGTACACTAGCTCAGTACCTGCCCCCTCTCAGCCCTCATCTACAGCCACAGCAACACAGGAGAGCAGAAAAAAACCCTGCACTGGCCCAGCCCTCCTATGGCACTGACAGGGTTTCTGTGCTCACAACCCAGACCTACAGAAAGTCGAGCAATTATTGTCTGCATCTACCTGAAACTCCAAGAACACACATTTTCTTCTAATGATTCACCAAGCGTAACCTTTGCACAGGATCAGATTCTCTTATTAAGATAAATTTAGCCACCTTGTTGAGATTAAGATCAACTGTACATTTAGAAAACAAGGCTCCTGATGTTGTGATTTATATGTCTATAAAAGCCATATATTTAGTATGCATGATGTACAGTAACTCAGGTATGCACTAAATTTCATGCTGAAAGCTGCTGATGCCTCAGGCTACTGAGCGAGATGATACATGATTCTGCACATAAGGAGATTGCAAAGCAGTTCCTTAATTTACCTCTAAATTACAATTACCAGAGGGTTTTCTGAGTATTTGTCTCTAAATGTCTTGTAGTCTGGTAATAACAACTGCAGGTCCTATGAAAGTAAAATTGCCAGCCTCTGGCTGAACTCATATAGCCACAATGAACAAAATTCTAAGGTGTTGTTCACATGGTTTTTAGAACACCATAATAAATGTATCCTTTCCTGTGGTCAATTTACCTGAAAATATTATTGTGCAGAACAAGGCAGGTACATATACACACTCCAGCACTAAGCCAATTATTTATAAAACTTTAACTGTTCTGTTTTGGTTTATTGTCATTTCCTTCCTTTCCAAATCATTAACTTGATTACAGGCCTGTGCCTATAAAAGTCAAGACTGCAGGTTCTAACTGAGAACTAGAAAGAGTTCTTGTTTCAAGACAGTTTCATTATTCTACATTAAGTATATGAATGTTATTCAAACTTCATTAAAGGAAACCTACCCAGGCACAGCAACTCTTCTAAGCAAGTCCATTACAGAAAAACACATCTCATAGGCACAGAGCTGGAGGGCACATTCCAGCAGATGAAATTTGTACCAAAATAAATGCAATCATAAAAATCAGAAATGGTTTCAAAAAACTTCCAGCCCTACAAGTCACTATTTTTGATTATTTTTTTTGAAAACTTCTCCAGCAGTTCAATAATAACCAGTGTTTTGTTTGAAGCTGATTTTCAAAGGGGCAGGCCGACACTTTTACAGCCAAGCCTGCAGGAGCAGGATGACAGTAATGGTGGGTCAGAAGGTGAGAGGAGAAAAAGCCTTGAATCAGAACCTCCATCACCTGCCACCAGGTTGATGTATTGCAGGGGACCTAAAAATGACATTTTTAGTTTTAAATTTACAAAACCACCTGTAAGCTTGGTTTTTTTCTTCTCAGCAGCTACAAATTCTACAGGCACTAAATGGTGAGGTGCTTGTGAAACTGCACAATTCCAGAGCTGGAATTAAAAAGCCACACCAAATACTCCATTTAAATCACAAGTTCCAGAAGAACTGGCAGCAGGGAATGCCCTCTCAAATTGCATCAACTCCCCATGACTGGACCTGGGGAGAACAGGCAGAGCTGAGAGCACTGAACAGACCTGGCAGGAAGATGCCAAAGGAGTGACATCCATGTACAAGGGAACCTAAGTCTGATGCAGCCTCAAGGGAACCCAGCAATTTATTATTAATTTTCACTGAGCTGTTTCCACTTTGTTTGCAGGCAAAACACGGGGGTTTTTTGTTTGTTTTTTTTTCTGTTTGTTTGTTTTTTAGCTACAATACTAAACAATTGCCTGAGATAAACCCCTTGAATGTTTCCAAATAAAGCCCTCTGATATTTCCAAAGCCAAATACACAACCTTAAATTTGCTGGACTGAAAAGTGAAAGATTTTTAGAGAAGCTGGAAACTGTTGTATGAAAAACTGCAAGCCCTAAACAGCTCCATGGATAGCACCCCTCATGGTCTAAAAGGACAGGAAAAAATCGATTTCAAGGTAACTAGTCTAATTTAACCTTAGTAAAACTCGTGTTGCCAACTTCGATATGAATTCACTGAGCTCCATAATTGTACTCTAGAACAGTAATTGCTAAACCAAATTCTAAATCCTTCTTATTTTGTCATAGCTAAGATTAATGTCAAACCAAGGCTGACTGTAATGCTACACAACATACACAAAACCCAGAAAGCAACTCAATACTTATCTTAGTTTATTAAGAACACAAAAACTTACATCTTCTCAAGATGAAGCTGATCCTCACCACAGAATGATTTGGGTTGGAAGGGACCTCAAAGTTCATCCCATCCCACTCCCTGCCATGGGCAGGGACACCTTACACTAGCCCAGGTTGCTCCAACCTGGCCTTGGACACTTCCAGAGATGGGGCAGCCACAGCTTCTCTGGGCAACCTATGCCAGGGCCTCCCCACCCTCACAACCAAGAATTCCTTTCTCACATCCAATCTAAACCTGTTCTCTCTCAGTGCGAAGCCACTCCCCTGGTTCTGTCACTCCAATTCCTGATGAACAGTCCCTCTCCAGCTGCCCTGTAGGGTTCCTTCAGATCCTGGAAGGTACTGTGAGGTCTCCACACAACCTTCGCTCCTCCAGTTATACGTTCTCCCCATTATAAAAATAGGGGACATATTTTTTATTATTTAGTAGTAGTAGTGTGCTATTACTCCATTTACTAATGTATTAATGATGTTACTGGGAGAAGAGCTCTAGTGGGACTGGAAATTATGGAAAAACAAGTGTGAAAGCCTCCCTTCGTTCCAGAGCCAGTAGGTAGTTCCAGAGCCTCTGGTCAGGCTGTTCCCAGGGTTTTGCTGTTGGGCAGGAGGCTGCCAGCCAAGCTGGCCAGAGAGAAAGACCTTTGCCCAGCTCATGCCCACAGTTCCCACGGCGAGGCACAAAAAGAACAGCCCCTGCTGAAGCCCAAGGTCCCTCGGATGCACTGGGCACTTGGCTTGTTGTAACCCCACCATCTGCCCAGTTCACGTTACTGTGGATTGAACACACAGAGCCAACGCTGTGAACCCAGTAACGGCTTTCAATCAGACCCATATTGTGGGATCCAAGCGGAGGGCAGCCGGGAACCACAAGTGCCTCAGTTTTCAAGGAGTGTGAGGGCTGAGCATGCACCTGAACACCTCACCCTCCCCTCTGAACTTGCCTGAGCTGTGCAGTCAGAGCAGCTGCTGCCCCCTCCTCAGGAGCACGTGTTTATGGATGCAAACTGCCTTGGAAATGACCAGGGGATTTATGTGAACTGATTTACATGTATCAAACCAAGGGAAGGCGCAGACAGGATATCACATTGCCAGCATTTCCAACGTCTCCACGGCACTTAAATAGTGTTCCATGATATCACACACAAGAATCAAAGTAATATTCAAGACAATATAAGGCAATAATATTTTCAGGCAGTTTATAGCAAGTTAATACTCAACTTCCACTGAAAACACTAAGCCTGCTTAATTGCTCCAGGGGCCTTTGAAAATCTCAACAAAAGAGAACAATAAGCAGTAAATCAAACCTTTCAAAATGAGAGCAACTCCCTCCCCTCCATTATCTTTAGGTATTCCACAAAAATGTATTTCACTTCCACAAACACATATTAGATCATAGCAGGTCAGAGACAGAGCTACGCAAGGGTGATTAATAGGACTAATAAAACTACTCAGAAATATTCAAAATTTTGATCATATACTCTAATACGAATGGCGAAGTGAAAGATCATTTCCATATTCCCCATTTAGGAGACTGTACTACTAGAATTTGTAAGACAAAGACACTTTCGGCAGTGCTTTTCGTGCTGAAATTAAGTTAGTCTAACAAATCCTGGAGGAAAGCCACATCTTTTATCACTCAAAGAGAAAAAAAAAATCATATTTAAAGCTTGCTGCCATTTCCTCTTTTTCCTCACTGTGCAAACAAAACTGATTTTCTATACAGGAACTATAAAATAAAGGATTCAAAGTGATTTGATAAAGGCAGACCTACATTTTTAAACTGACATGAAAAATGGAAGGACTAATTCAAAGACTTAAAATTAAGTTCATGTAACAATTCCCACCCATTTGCCTTCAAATTGACATTGAAATTCAGTCTCAGACTTTTTAAACAAAGCGCAAAAGTGAAAATCACAAGGAAATGAGGCACTGGTTTGCATTCTATAGGACTACAGCAAAAGGCAGGCAAGCAAACACTGCATTGTTATTAAAAAACTCAGCATGATTGTGATAGTAATTCGAAGACACGCAAAAAAATCTCCTCCTTTACATGATCAATTCCAACCCCTATTTCTAGGCCAACAATATATTCCCATCAAGGTCAGGCATCTGCTTACACGTCAGAGTCCTGCCAGAACAATGTGTCAACTCACCTTGTCCTGGTTTTCCTTATTTTTGTAACACAAATTTCCGATCAAACGAATGAGATGAGATTTAAAACCCATGGCTGGATGTGAAACTTCTTCCTGCCCCGTCACAGCATGTGTGGCAGTGAACACATTCACAGCCTGTTTCCCAGCAAGGTGAGTTAGTCTCAGGGTATCTGGAGAAAACAAAACCACTTTAATTCAGTACCACGTGGCACAGAGCTTCACTAATAACTGCTGAGCAAAAAGTGAAAGAACACAGCGTCAGATATTCGGCATCGTGTCAGAAGAACTGTGACAGTCTGCTTCCTTCCGTGGTTTGTGGCAGTACAATCAGGTAAGACCACCCCAAGAGGGGATTTTTGCACACTTTTTACACACTAACACAGTTCAGACAAGAAGTCTGAAGGCTGCTGCTCTCCATCTCCATTTGAAGAGGCTGTTGAGGATTCTGGCACCACAAATACACTGCTAAAAACAATGGGGGGGGGTGGTTTTTTTTTTAACCTATTTATCTTCACAGTCCCTAAGCTTTTAGAATTTTCTCACAGAATGGTGACATACCTCAATGTCAGAAAGTGCTGAGACTTAGCAAAGCACAGGTCAGGGTATGGACACCCCCACCTCATTCCTCCGTGCGTATACAGAGCCTGTCTGGAACACCCTGGTTCTTTTCTTCCCTTGCTCTTTCAGACTGACCTTTAAAACTCACTGGATTTGGTTAGTAACATTCACACTGCACTTCAGGTTCAGCTTTCAGGAATTTGAAAGGAACACGCATGGATAAAAAGCCGTGTTTGTACTTCTGGAGGGAATTCCTCCCTGCAGCCAGCCAGTGGAAGAAGAGAGGCAGCAGCTGTGCTGCCCCTCGCACCGCTCTGTGTATCACCAGCACATTGCTGACACCTGAATCAAGGCTTTGTGGGGCAGCAGGGGCCAACAGAGCAAGGGGAGAAGCAGAAAACTTCCAGGAACAAACCAAATATTTGAAAATGCCGATGAATCCTACCTCCCATTTATTTGTTTTAGGAAAAGGTCCAAATCATAACCACCTCCCACTGTGGAAAACACGTTTTCATTGCCGGAGCCCCCGGTGTGGAGAAGCCACGAGGCAAAGCCCGGGTGCTCACTCACCGAGGGCTGTTTCCAGCAAACCAGGCAGCGCCTGCAGGGGTTCCAGCTGCCCGCTGCTCGAGGTCATCTCACAAAGGACGTCGAGGAGACGAATGGTCACCAGCGCTTCCTGGGAATGGAAATGGCATTTCTGAACACGCTTACGAGGAACATGGTGAAATCATAAACCCAGGGACATAAACAGCGAACAGGAAGAACTCTCAGCACCTCGGGTTCTTTGCAGGTCTTCTAAAACTGCCAAGAACACATTTATATAAAATGAGGACATCTTTCTAAAATAACAATAACATATTACACTGCAATAACTTCTTTCCTACAGTGTTATATGTGCCTGGAAAAACCATGGGGAAACCAAAACAGAGCCATAAGGGATAAAATTTTAACAAAAACACAGTAGCTTCCAAAAGCAGAAATACAGAAAATTGCTAGCTGAGAAAATTATTTCTATATAAATGTTTTCTTTGACTTTATTCAGTCGGAGTGTCCCACTTTAAAGACACAAGCACCGCCTGCAAGACACCAATTTGTTATCCGCAGGAATTCTGTAAAGTTCTGTGGTCAAATGAACTTTGGCTGCGAGAATTTACATTATTCTTGGGTAAACAGGGTTGGGATCAGAGATGCAGCATATTGGTGAGGTTCGAGACACGCCATTTTATTTGCATATTATTTATTCAGCCAGAGAACTATTTTTTCTTGTGGAATATGCTGGTGCTGCTCATAATGACAATCCAGCACTTAGAGAAACTACCTGAAGAGCACGTGGCAGAATCTGGGACACCACATAGTGCCCAGGGACCAGGCTGGGGCTGCAAGGTGATCCCACTCAAGGGGTAGTACCTGAACTGCAAGCAGCCATGAAAAGTCTCAGACACTGGTTACAGGAACTATTCCTGCCTTGTGTGGTCCAGGACAAAGACAGGCTTTCTTACCCACAGTATAATATTTGTGAAGCCATATAATACAATATAATATATATATAATATATAATGTAATTAAAATCATCAGCAGTAGTGCTGAGTAATTAAGTACTACAATTATATCCGTTCCTTGCTCCTTAAAGACACCAAATCACTACAGAGTCCAGGTCCTAAAGCTGTATTTCCATTTTTTTTATCTCACAGAGGTGTAGCAAAGTGCAAGTCTTGCTCTAAATTATTCAATAAATTGCCTGCAACAGCACAAAATCAGCCATTATCCTGCTACAAATGAAGAATACTCCAATTGTATTTCAGAGACAGTAACTAGCTATTTAAAATTTTGAAGAACAACAAATTATTTAAAAACCACCAAAGAACTCCCAAATTCTCATCTACATTTGAAACTCAATAATTTCAAAAAAAACTGTTTAAACATCTCTGGTTGGCCCCCTCCCCTGCTGTCAACCAAATTTTTTTTTTGCCCTCCACCTGTACAAAAGGAAGGCAGTAATGGAGAATACTTCCTTTTGAAGTTCAAACCCCCAAATATTTTGAAATCTGAGAGCCATCTTGATATGGATATAATCTGAAAAGCAAATAAGAAAATAATCGAAGAGTTTTTAAATAAACATATTTTCCGAGAGATGCAGAAAAGATATTCCTTATAAAGAGATGAAATAAGAACTTCAGGTCCAGGGAAGGGTTTTATTTTGCAAGCATGGCTGAAAGTGCAAGCAAACTGATGCCCAAGCCAGGCTTAGAATGGAAAAGATACTTTAAATGTTGGTTTAAGCACTGCAAAAGCATATGATTAACTTCTCATGGGTTTAAGATGGAAGCTACAAGACTTGAGGTTCCTTAAGGAAAAAAGGCAGCGTCTACGTATAATAAATTAAACAGGGGATGAGACACCCAGACAAGATTTTGGGAGTCAGGCCAGTCCAAGGACTGTTCCCAAAAGGCAGTTTTCCATGTGGCCTCGGAGCTCTGGAGTCCAGGGCAGATAACTGGGACAGAGCCTGGCGCAGGCCCTCGGCTGCAGGGCCACGGAGCAGCGCAGGCCAAGCTGAGTTCAGGGGCACACGCGCTGCCTAAAGCATTTTTAATGACACGCTCCACATGCACAACTGCATTTCTTGCAGTCAGGTACAACTCTCACGCGAAACCTAAAATATTTACACAGTCAAGGAGAAACTCGTGCAATTCTTGATGATTTCTTGTAAGAAAGGAACCAGGTTCATGAATTCGGGCTGGAATTTCTCTTTTCCCATGGCAAGTGTATGTTATGAACAAATGTACAGAGACAACACACGTGTACCCATACTGCTCTCCATTTATTCAGCTATTAGGACTCATATCTGGTGTTCATTGGATCACCCCCACTTCCCACCAGTGATACTTAGAGCACACTATGTTTATGTGAGAGAGGAATAAGAAATCAGTGTCAAGCAGGTCAGGTTATTCAGCAATATTCACAATGATGCTGCCCCAGCACCTTCAAGCTGGACAGAGACCTCCTTCTGATGGGTGCAAACAAAGGGGTTTTTTCCCAAGAACAGAAACCACAGAATACTTGGAAAGTAACCACAAAAGATTAAAAAAAAAAAAATGGGGAAAAACCCCCAAAAAATGAATTGCCTCAGTGAATGTCCTGTTACTGCCAAGCTGGTACCTTTTCCAGAAATAGCTAATTAAGACAAGAAGAGATTGCTGTGTGGTTGTTGGTTGGTGTTTGGTTTTTTTTTAACACATCCAACTATCACCTCCTCATAAAGTGATTTTTACTATCTTTTCATAACAGCTTTCAACGTAAATTTAAAATTCTTGTGCCTATTTAAATGGACAAAAAAATCAGCAAGTACAACACTGTTTAAGATGATCACATAAAAGCATTTAAGACCAATGTTGCTACTGTGCACTCTGCCCTGCTTTCCCAACCTAAATGGGGAATTAACAAGTGGCCCTTGGGTAACAGTGGCAGTGAGGACTCATCACTTCAAAGTACAGTAGCTGAGGTTTGGTAGGAGTCCTACCTCATCTTGTGCCTCTGCTGCCGCAGTTAACCTGAGCACAGCTCCACACTGCTCCTGGAAACAGCCCGCCAGGAAGGCGGCGTGTCTCCCCATCACCCTCAGCTCCTCACTGCTCACACAGCTCCTCTCGCTCACTTTCGACATCATCAGCTCCAACAAAGTAACCCTGGAAGCAGAAAACAACTTGTTAAATCACCGAGCCACAGAGACTCATCAGTAGAATAAGCTGATAACTCCTGTTAAAAATGTTACAAACAATTAGCACGCAGAGAGGATTTGTAAAAATACTGGCAATTGGTTGCAGTCCGCTGGTTTATTTCTGCACACCATTAATTTAATTCATCATTCAATTAATACTATCTGGCCAGAGAGTCAGTATTTTTCTCAAGTCTATCTGAATTTCTAATTTCTTACATCCTAACACAATGTTATTGTGACTGCACCTTCCCTCTGTCTCACATTTCCACCAAAACGGCTCTTAAAAGCTGTTGTTAAGTTCAGCAAAATAAACACGGAGTATTTGTCAGCTTCAGTTTGAAAAAAGCAGCTTTTCACAAGACTTGCCTTGCCCCTGTCCTTCACCAGTTCTCCCCCATGACCCCAAACGGGTTCTGAGCACAAACAGGAAAATAAAAACTGATACGTACTTGACATAAAAACTGTTCTTTCCAGTTTTATAATTGCCACTTTATGGACTAAGCAAATCCAAGCTAATTACTTGTATACTCAGTAAGAATCACTCTGCATATTAAGCCAGCAAGTAAGTGGATACATAACGAAGCTGATCTATAAAACGTACTTGGGTCATTTTTCTTAACAGCTTCAATGTCACTTTATTTCCAATATCCCTTGACATTGTCAGGGCAAACTGGAAGCATTTAGAGGAGGCACGACTTGGAGGTGGCAGAGGCCCTTCTGCAGCTCGCTGCTCCACGTGGGCTCCCGAGTCCCACCGTCTCTCTCTCAGCCTGAAAGGACACTATTGAATGGATTTGGGAGCAGGCTCAGGGTTTTCTTTCACTCTAATATTTGCAATTCAGATGGAAGGACCAACATTTAAACACGTGGAATAGTTCAAATGCTTTTTCTTTTAAATTTACCAAGCAGGTTGTCAGGAGGGGAAGAGAAATGTCTTTCTCTGCGGAAAAAGCTTGGTCATTGCTTTATTAACCTCCAAGAACCCACCCCTATTAATCACGTAACAGCTCCTCAGCCCTTGGTGTCACTGATACAGCTGCACTAAACCATTCTCTGGAGGAGCACAAAAACCTTTTCAACACGGCGGTACGGGAACGCTCCCGGCTCCCTCGGGAGCTCCCTCGGGACAGGATGCTGACCTCCCTCTCCCAGGCTCTGCGTGGTCCTGCTCTGCAGGTCCCAGCTGGGCACCACAGCCTGCCCATCTCCAGGCTGCCAGAGCCCAGTTCCCCAGCATCCCTCACCCACCAAGGCTTTCCCCTTGGCCCAGGGCGCAAAACCCCAGGGACGTGTCACTCGCGCCCCAGACAGGGCTGGGCTTGGCAGGCCACTTGTCACCAAGCGTAGGGCCTTCCCAGCATGTGCTCAGCTAAGAACACAGGCTGCTCACAGGCTTAGGAACACAGGAGCTATTCCAGTAAAGCACTACCTCCTGCTTGGCAAGATTCTAGTCAGCTCTTGTTGCACCAATAATCCAAATAATACCCTTTCAGAAGTGACAAGCAATCCTTCAGTGAACAAGCTGGAGGGTCACCCCATAAACTATTCAACAGATTAAATGGTTGCCAATAGGGAAATGTTTTGCATGACTCTTCCTCTAGCAATATAATTGGGTGCCTTTTTCCACAACCATAATCCTTCCAGAAAAACAAGAGTGACGTTAAAACACCACCTGCGTGACATTTCTTTATAAAGTTTTCTCTTTTCTTTAGGCATTCAAGTCAAACTGTTTTCCTGAGTTTCATTCCAGGCACAGTCATTCAGGACATGCCCATCTTTCCCTGAATTTCAAGCAAGTCTTGCCATTCAGCCCATAATTTCCTGAGAGCTTTGTTCGGGTGCAAGTTCCCTCACACTCTTTTCTTCTATTGTTTCTCTCAGTTTTCTTCCAAGAGTCACCCTAATTTTTCCAAGTTAGTTCTCCCACACAATGCAATTTGCCCATTTCCTTTAAATGATCTCATGACTGTTTAGCCATTCAGATGACAAAGTTTATTTCTACTTGTTTGCCTAAATACAACTAATATGTATATACCCGGAGCTAAATACAACAAATATGACAACTGTTATGACCAACTGAATTTTTCTAACACTCAGTTCAATATTTAAAATGTAATTCTGTATATTTAATTTATGATTATACTTGTATTTGGAAATAATCATGTCCTGTCACCTTGGTTTTCCTTAACTACCACTGAGGAGCACTTTTCATGAATCTCTTGCTTTCTTTCCTCTAGCCATATTTAAACCAGTTCTTCTTGATGCTGACTAAATTGGCCTGAACTTAGAACAGCTACAATAAAGTATTTGCTATCATCAGTAAAACAAACTTCTGTCTCCTATAGCCTGCAAATAAACCACAGTATTCAAGTGCAATTTAAATCTGGAAGCTCATTATTACAAAATACAGTGCTGTCTCACTAAGCCTAAAACTAACAGTGCAAAATCCTATTGATTTTATTATCATCAGTGTTTACATGAAGTGTGCCAGACACTGAGTGCCAGACACTTGGAACCTTCTTCCTCTAACTTAAGACTCCTCTCTGCTGAAACACTTCCCTGACAGCAACGGCTCCATGAGACAAATTAGGTCCTTCCTCAAACCTTCCACTTCTTTCACCTCCAAATGATACTGTGCAAGCATTGGATTAAATGCAAAGTGGTACATTTGGGAGCGGCTGTAATTCAGTGCTACTCTGTGTCTGTGGGCACTGCCAGAGACAGAGACCCAACATGAGCACGAAGAGGTGCCACTTAGGGGACCGCAGTGCCCACTTCCCGGCCCGCACCTGGATCCCTGGCTGCATCCTCCCCTGCGGACACCCCCACGGCACAGCACAGACACCAAACCCAGAGGTGCAAAGAGCTGAGCAGCTTAGAAACACCTGAAGCTGTTCCCCTGCATTTTTTTTGCTGTTAATTACAGAAAAACCCCTTCCTAAAAGGGACAATTCAGATGTACACATCCTGAAGATTTTACAACGTAATTAAGACAATCAAGGCATTAACTGACATTGTCCATGCTCAAGGCTAACTTGGATGAAAGCAAAACAGGCTTTTTCTAAATACTTCTGCCAAATACCTGCACACACATGCAGGGAAATCTTCAATCTGCTAAAAAATTCAATAGTCCCCACTCTTTTGGCTCAATACTGTGGCCTGGCCAAAGGCTTCTCCAACAGGCCCTTGAAGAGCACCAGCAGGCACTGTCACATCCTCATGGGATCATCCATGCGATCCTGCACCAAAAGCCCTTCAGCCAAGGGATCCAATCCTGGTCTGTACCACGGGGTGTGAAACAAAATCAGCCCCCACCTTTCTGGAGATTGATTACACCTACTGCTTAAAGGACAACAGCACCCTCACCCAGTCCTGCCTGTCCTCAGGGGCATTATGAAAACATAGAAAACAAACCACCTGCCCTTCATAGTATTCCTCAAAAGAATTAAACCCAGCTCATTCACTGAGAACAGTCTCCCCCCCAGCTGGTTAAGGAGCCTCTACATCCAGGCACGTATTTGTTCAGCTCATACTTGTTCCCATTTGGTCACCCTGAATTATGGAGGAAGGTAGTATGTCCCTCCTCACCACTCCCATCCCAATTCCCATACATTAATGATATTTAATTTATGGTTCAGACCCATCACATAGTCTTTCTTTGCCTGACAGTCCTTTTGTTTCCTTACAGTCTCGAGTCAGTGCTTGTACCCTCATTTGTAAAGACACTGCAAACATAACAAAACACAGAAAAAAAACACATTAAGGCACTGTTTTGTTTAGTGCTTTGTGTCTCACCTGCAAAACTACGTAGGGAGAACTTAACAGCAGAGGGGGAACAAAGCAGCCACGGTGAACACACAAACAAGACAAGATCTTCAAGCAGTTGGAGGAGCTGTAGAATTCTAGGATAAGGCTTCCCAAAGTTCACTGTCTTAAAGTAATTTTTTTATCTTCCCCAATTCTCTAATAAAGCAATTGTAAACGAGCATTTTCCCACTGCAGCAATGGCCATTTCCCATCAATTCACATTTACTCAAGCACTTCAAGGAAAACCAGCTATGCTTCTTCAAGGTGAAGGTTCACTGAAGCTTTCCAACAGTGGAAATACTAAAAGATTAAGTAATCATGGGCATCTGCACATGTAGGTTTCATAGGTTCTGCTCACCAGTATGGGACAGGCTTGCAGCTTGAGCAAAGACCTCCTTTTAATTTCCTGTCATTACAACAGAAGTATGAACAGCTGAGGACGTTTCTAATGGAGCTGTAAAACCCTGCAGGGTGTGGTGCTCTTCTGCAATCAAGAGCCAGGCATGAAATCCTGCCCTTTTTTTTTGTGTGTGTGAAGTATTTCTTTACCAAGTAATGGCGCCAACCTGGATTCTGCAACCCTACATAAATCACTGCCAGTTGTGGCTAAGCTGTAATGTTAACCAACCAATTTAAAACCATTACTGACATAGAAACATGTATTTAGAGATTTTGTGCCAACTCTGAAACCACACAGTTTTTCAATCATGTGAACAGGATACTCTATATGGAATGCTAAATGCTCAAAGCCACACTGGGTTTTGGGGTTACCTTTCTTGATTGCTGAGTTTGGCGTAGAGGGCTTCTACCAGCTCTGGACACTGCAGCAAATGCTCTGTAACAATCAGGAACCTGAAGGAAGAACGGAAAGGGTTACTGGTGCTACAAAAGCAGCATCTACATTTATTCCAGACAGTGCTGGTTAGTTTTACTTGTAGATGAATGGGTGACATGCTTTTGGTCCTGTTTGCTAAAAGAGAGAAATAGCCACAAAATAATTGTGCATTGTTCTGCAGTGTTTTTACTAACACAGCGAGGACCATTTCCCAGCAGTTCAGCACACGTTTACTCACAGGCTAGAAGGAAAGCTGATCAGAGTCTTTGGCCAGTTACACACAATAAAACACTCATAAATAAAGCACTCATGCAATTCTTTAAGCAACTATTATTCTACTCATCACAACATCACTCATAAGCCCAAACAGTCAAAAAAGTGGCCAAATTGTTTATTTTTAAAAAAAAATAATTTTATTTTTAATTTATTTTTTAATCTAACAAGCCATCAAAGCAAACAGCCTCTCTCAAAAACAATCCATCCAAAACTGACAACAGCCTGTTCTTGCTTCTTAATACTTTCTCTGGAAAGTGTGGCCAGCCTGCCCTTGTGCCAGTGCCAGTGTTTACACCCACAGCAGTCCATAGCAGATCACAGTCCTCTCATTTCAACCCAGACTAGTACTCTCAGCATTATGGGAAAAAACAATGTAGGTAAAAATATTCATCTCTTCAACTTACACTCCTAAGAGCACTGACAGTGTCATTTATTCCTCACAGGTACACGCAAACTAAATGATTTTAAAGCATTTTAAAATTTTAAAGGTATTTTTAAAGCACCATGTCTGGCTACTAAATATACAGTAATGACAGGTCAAGTCTCAGAGCATCCTCTGAGCTGAGGAGGCCACAGAGAAAGAACAGCTAAAATAATTTTCAAACCAAGCGATTTCAAACCTAGTTTTCCCTTTGGTGACAGCCTTTCTTTTGTGTGCCTGTAATACACCACACAGCTAACAGGCAGATCACACGCGAGCCTTCCAGCTGCAACAAAGAACTTATCAGGCAAGAGGGGAAATAGGAGAACAAGAGGTCCAAAAGATTAATAGCTATTCCATTTCTAACAGTAACTGTGGACTGAGCCAGCACTGGTTCAGTTACTGTAAATGACATTTTTTTAGGGAGGGAGGAAGAGAAACTAGTTTGTGCTGTGCTTTTTTTTCACTGATATTTGTACATTCATGAATGGAAAAACCCAGCAGAGGCACAGGGAGTCATCAACTTAACACTGGCCTGCTGAGGAGTGAGTCTCTGAACACAAGTTGGACAAAACAAGGCTCCCCCGAAATCAGGAGCACAAACGTGTTTCACCTGAGCCCAGTCACCAGCAGAGCAGTCCAGGGGAACACTCCCACTGTCCTGAGCCCACACCTCACACCACGCACCTTAGACCTCCACAGTGGTCACAGCTGACCTTATTTTTCAGATGTAACGAGGAGCACAGGCTTTGTCTGGAGCTGTGAAAGAAAAGGGCACAACGCTGCACACTGTGCAGGACACAGACCTTGGCCTCGGTGTACAAACTGCAGCTGACAATGCAGCAGAGTGGAAGTGCATTCAAAGAGACAGCCTGAAGCCCTATTTTCTTTCTGCGGTAGGGATTGTGAATTAAAATCTTAATTTTTGTGTTTAATGTTGCTTTGAGGAATCCTCCTTGAAATTTGCCTCATAATTAAACAGCAATCCATAATTACCATGAAAAAGACCTAATGCTCCCAGGGGCACATCCCTGGTCACTACTGCAAAGTAGAGGGGCTGGAGTTCAGTCATTCCTTGGCTCTACTCTGCTGTGTTTACTCACACACATTTTTCACATTCATCAGAACTCTTACTGCTTGAGGAGCTTGGAGTATTTCAGACTTAAGTTTCTGCTTCTTACCCTTGTGATTTCATGACATGATGTAATACCTCAGGAAAGAGAAGCCGTGGCTGCTCCATCCCTGGAAGTGTCCAAGGCCAGGTTGGGTAGGGCTTGGAGCAACCTGGGCTAGTGGAAGGTGTCCCTGCCCATGGCAGGAGGTTGGAAGCAGATGACCTTTAAGGTCCCTTCCAACCCAAACCAGTTTGGGATTCCATGACATGTCTGCTTCTGTATTTAAATGTCTCTTTTAGCTTATCCTGCACTGCTCCATCAGGAAGAACAGAGCATGAGCACATTTTACAAGAGCATCACCAAGAGATAACAGGAGGAAAGCACTTTGAACTCCTTCTACCGTGCCCAGAAATTTAGCAGGTAGCTAAGCAAGGATGCAGCAAACTCACTCCAGCGTCTTTAGTCCTCAGCTCTCCTGTTTTTCATTTGGGGCACAGGAAAAGAGGATGAAAAGCAAGCCCATCCACAGCTCTGAAATAAAGACATTCAGTTTTGGGTTACTGGCTGAACATGGCATTTCAGATGCACACAAAAGGCTTTGGGAGGAGATCGAAACTCTCTTTGGGGGCCAAGAGCAGAACCAGTGGGATAAACTGAGGACCACTGTAATTTAGCGAAGGAAATGGCAAAAATTAAAGCTGTTATGCAAGCGTAACACAGGAACAAATGAATACTGTTAAATCGGCCAATTTTCTTGACTTCTTAAAAATTGTTTGGCCAAAATCCTACAAAAATCCAGTGCTTGCATAGTAGATAAATACAGCAGGAGATGTTCAAAGACTTTCTAACAGCACAAGGGCTGTATTGTACCAGACTGAAGTTGAGAAGAAGCCAAGACGACGTGGTATGAGCTGCATTTGCACTTAGTGTATTCCAAATGCCCACTAAGCTTGCTCCAATCCAGGCTGGGTGCAAGCAATCAGCTTCATCATCAAATGTCATCCTGCACATTAAGTTGATTTGATCCCATTAGCAAGTTTAGAGAACAGGCTCCTCAGTCTCAGAAAATGAGGAAGAAAACCCCAACAAATGTTTTCAAAGTACGAAGAACAAGCCACTGCAATTCTCTACTTGATCAGCAATTTTCTCTTTCAATCTCAAAACCAAAAGCATTTTTCATCACTGTACAATAATTCCACTATCCAAAATATTTAGTAAGAACTAAGTAGCTATCTTTTTACTGTAATTTAACAGAGAAATGTCACAGATCATCCAAATCTTGTAGAAAAAAAGTAGCAAATTCAGACAGCTAACCTTTCAAAGCCTTATCACCAGCCTTTTTAGATGCCTAAAAAGCCATGTGCCTCATGAGGAATTGTTTGGAATCAGAGCATACTTTAGAATCAGAAGTATGTTTTCGTCCTTGTGCAAGAAGACAACCCTATCAAAAACATTTTTAAAAAAGCAATTACAAGGATCAAGTTCTTGACTAACAAATGGAACCTGCGTTGTCATAAAACCTCTGTAAAGAAGGCAATTCACCCCACTCCAACACCAGCACTTCTCACTCAAGAGAAGAATAAGGAAAGCCACGCAAGGCTCAACCCCGAGTCACAGTACTCCTCTCCTGTGGGCTGTGCTCCAAGAACAGCACTGAACATCCTTCCGTCTTCCAAAGGCATTGCCACAATGGAAGCATCCTGTCCGCAGGCCACGACAGCGTCCACCCCCCCAGTCCCCTCTCAGGTCTAGAGGACCAAGTTCCGGTTATGTGCCACAGTTCTCTGACTCAGAAGACGCTCCCATTCAAATTGATACCTGCCTCAGAAAGGCACTGAAAAGAGATTTATTTTTACTTATATGCGAAGTCGCAACTGTTTTTTTCTGAAGAGCTACCAAGAAAAAACTGGAAGATGATGAGCAATAGCCAACAGCAGTTTGTGCTAAAAGCATTTCCTGCTGCCCTCTCTCCACAGTGCACACACGAAGAAAGAGGTGACAAGATAATGAACTGTCTGAGGCTGAGCTTTGGAAGATTGAGGATCTCTGTGCCAATTCACTGCTACTGTAAATAGAATGTAGAAGCTGCTCAAATCTCTGCAATTAAGGAAAGTTTTCCCAATTGTCAGTACTACTTAAAACCACAGTTGAACTTGGAACCTGCAACCTAACTCCGACTTTCCTGGAATTAAGAAAGGAATTACTTTCTGGAGCGGAGAAGGAGGGGTTGGGGGACATCCTAAACTGCCCAACAGAAGAAACAAACCTTCCTTCCCATGCCAAACAGCTGACCACACTCTTAACATGGCTCTGCTGCAAGCCAAAAGGCACATTATGCCTCTTACTTGAAAATGGAGGATTTTTCTTCCTTGCTCTTCAGGAATCAAAAATACAACCTGATTTTTCCTTTCCTTATTAGCTAGACTGCCCCATGCACACACTTGGAAAAACTGATGACAAAAGGTATACTCACCTCTAATGGAGGCACCATAGTATTTCTAAAATAAACAGCTTTTAGAATACACATTGGTCTCGGTTAGGATAAATTATAATGTAATTGATCACTACTTTTTCCTAATTATTTTACAAAACACACATGTTTGCAGGTCCAGTATTCTAAAATAGATCTCACATGATGTTCTGTGCTGGTTTCTTTTCTAAATACAGTACCTTCTAAACTGTGTGACACACTGTGCTGCTGCTGATGAACACAAACCCCAGAGGGAGTGGAAGTGGATGTCTGGGGAAACACTGAAAAAATACCTTTTTAAGGCTCCATGATTTCCCAGAGTCTAAGGCATAGCTCTCTATATATTTAAGAAACAGCTTGGACTGAAAAATCAAATAAAGGGGCAATGCTTGGCAAACCTTTTTTCAGCACACTGCACCTCGGGAGGAAGGAGATGGAGTTTGTTACAGAGGGCTCTCCAGGCCTCACAGAAATCCCACAGAAACAGAGGGAGCAGGGAATACATTTCAGTTACTGAACAGCGTATTCCAGCTTTGTTTCCTGAAGGAAGGTTGTGTCCAACTCCCCGACAGCATTTTGTAGGCAGCAGCTGCTGAAAGCAAGCAGCACCGGAAAAGGGAATTACCTTATGGAGAAAGGATGTTTGCTTATGTGTTTAAGACATTTAAACATTAACACATTTAACTGCTGGAGCAAGTCCAGAGGAAGCCACAAAGTTGATAAGGGGACTGGAGCAGCTCCCCTATGGAGACAGGCTGGGAGAATTGAGACTGTGCAGCGTGGAGAGGAGAACCTTGAGTGGAGACCTCACAGCACCTTCCAGGATCTGAAGCGACCTACAGGGAAGCTGGAGAGAGACTGTTCATCAGGAACTGGAGTGACAGGACCAAGGGAATGGCTTCACACTGAGAGAGAACACGTTCAGATTGGATATGACGAAGAAATCCTTCCCTGTGAGGGTGGGGAGGCCCTGGCACAGGTTGCCCAGAGAAGCTGTGGCTGCCCCTGGATCCCTGGAAGTGTCCGAGGCCAGGTTGGACGGGGCTTGGAGCAACCTGGGATAGTGGGACGTGTCCCTGCCCGTGGCAGGGGGTGGCACTGGATAAGCATTACAGTGCCTTCCAACCCAAACCTCCCTGTGATTCTCTGTGTTCCACTCAGTATGTCAGCAGCTCAGAATTAAATCCACGTATCATTAGAGACACACTGGAAAGACGGACGATACAGAGAAAATGAAATACTGTCACATAAGACCTTGGAAAACCTGCTCATCCCTTTGAACAGAAACCTAAGATGAAGAGAGGGGTGGAGGAAACAGAGCCAAAAGATGACAGTTGAAGAGACAGATCTGCTGCTTCTGGGGACTAAGTAACACTAAAAGAAAAGGGGAAAAGAAAGGTCTCAAGAGGGTGGAAACAACAGAAGTAAGAGGTTTAAAAACTTCCCACGTACAAGGAAGCATTGTAGAGGGAATGCTAATCCCAGAACTGATCATAAGCAGAGCAAGCTGGAAGTAATAGATCATTAGCTGCCCCTGAAAGGGAGATAAAACAAACGCAGTGTTAGAAGAACAAATGAAGGTGAAGAAATGGGGGAATAGGTATAAGATGAATCACAAAAAGGCTCTAGAACCACTAAGATTCAGAAAAATCAGCCCCTTTAGAGCAAGGAATCATCTCTTTCCCTTTCAAGGCAAGGCTGTTTGAACACCTGCTCAATGTTTGGATATTACACTGGTGCAATGCACTTTTTGGGTTAGATTTTGCACTTGTGAATGCACCTGACCTGTGCTGACTTGAAAATAGTGCCAACATTCCTGAAAGATTTCCATTTATAATTCAGACTGCACAAACTGCCAAGAAACATACTACAAACTCATCACTTTTTCTTTCAGTCGGAAAACCTGATAATGAGCTCTGAGACTTTACAAGCCAATAAAGTACTAGGAAAGAAAACCAAATGTATTATTTTCTTAAGGGCTGGAAGAAATTCCACTGCTTTTCCCCATACAAGGAACTGAGCAATCTGACAGCAATCAGAGGGCAGACTTTCTGCAACTGCCTTATGTCAGGGCCAGGGTTACTCTTCCCACTCCTCTCTTGTCCTTCATCAGGGTCTTTTATCTCGTACACAAGTTTACCCTTTTTTAACTTGAAGACTACCTTGAAGAGAGTTTCCCACCCACATCAAACATCCACAGTGGAGGTAAGACATTTTCATCATAATATCCACAGAATGCACTTAAGACTGGACAGATCAGGGAACTGGATCCCTCAGCATTCATTTTGATGCTGCAGTTACTCTGCAGTTACCTTCAAAACATAAATTTACCACCACAGCTTTCATATCTCAGTCAAAACACATTTCAGCCTATCAATACATGAAGAAAATTAAGTATTATCAGGATAATTATCTGAAAACCAACCTTTCTGTTACTGCAAGTGACAAAACTAGACTTAGTTTGCCACTTCTGCAATAGAAGTCTCGTCACCTGACCCTGAAATTTACCGTTTGAGTTCGGAAACCTATTTATGTCCTAAGCGAATTGACCTTGTCATAAAACAAGCCCAGCCACAAACAAATGTAAAGTCATTTTTTCAGTACAAAAGCAAACTATTAAGTGACATTTGATTTTCATTCAATCATCTTCACTCTGTTTAGAGACTTTCCAAACAACTACTAAAACCCCGACAATTCTTCCTAATTAAATTCTGAATTTAAACATGACCTTCAAAAGAATGCTACAAAAACATACAAACCATTTTTTCCCCCTTGGAATAGATCACCTAACAATGAGCTGAATGTGTATCCTTGCTGTGCAGGGCAGAACATTTATCAAACACATAACTGACAACAATATTTACAACAACGGCCATTAGCAAAAAAACCCACCAAAGCTCAGTAGAATAAAACCACTGATTAGGTGCCTTAAAGTATGAAAATAAAGATTCACAAACAAAACTTGTTCTGTTTCAGTATAAAAATGATGGCATGTTCCACTAGACAACAGATCTGTTAACAAAGAAAACAAAAGAAAACCCCCGGGTTTTGTGTGGCACTCCCAAGCACTACTCATACAAGTCAAGGTCCTTGTCTGTGCTAACTCTAAAAAATCTCCACATAGCAGCACATAAATATAAATTAGTTTGCATTCGAGAACCTTGTTACATTAACAAAGACAGACCATAATTTGAAAATTCTGTTATATATCCTCAACAAAAAATGTAGCCTCATTTACTAAGAATCGAAACAGCCACTGAAACCATTGTCAAAATTTTCTGTGTACCAAGTGGCCAGTTCCCAACTAGATCTTCACTTACCACTTCACAGCATCACAAATTCAGCCATCTGAACACAAGAGATTTACACCAGGAAAAACCAACTCTGAAGATACATACGACCACTCGGACTCCAGCTGCTCTCTGTAGACCCTCAGGACGTGCAGAGCCACAGCCAAGGTGCCGGGCTGCAGCAGGTCTCCCACCTTCTCCGAGTCCAGGCAGGTGAACAGCACCATGCAGGAGTAGGCAACCACCTTCTTGTCGCTGTAGGTCAGGCACGTCCTTCCAGAGGAAACAAGGAGGGGAGAGCAGGGGAAAATGAGCCTGGAAAACCAGGCCAGTGGCACTCAGCTCACTGAGCTGGTCTTACACACAATCACGAGTCTGCCTCTGCGGGAGAGGGACAGAATTCACCCCCAGCGAAAAACACCCCAAGTCCCACCTCAAGGTCAAACTTATGGGGAAATTTAAAAGAGTTCATGCTAAATTAGAACTAACTGAAGAGCTAGAAACTGGGGGAAACAATAATAAACTGCTTCTCTGTTCATAAGGTCTTTCTACATCCAGTGCTGACAAACAGGCCTCAAAAACCCACTGAGAACAATTAGCAAGTTGAATTGAAGTGCCTTTGTCACCAGCTCACCATGAAAAGCCTGGGCAAACACATCAACTACATTGCCATGTGTCTGCACACAAGAGTTTATATAATATTTCATTACACAAACATCACGAAACCCCCAGAAAGATATTCTGGTGAGCTTGGGGGGGGGATTTTGCAATCCCAAAGGATTGGAAGACACAAAGATTAATGGACTTGTGTAGATTTCGTGTGATCCAGCAATACTGAAAGGTCTGCGCGGCAGTGAAAACAGAAAACGCTGCCTTCTTGGAAATGAGTGCAACTGCTTGAAAACTCATCTGAAATGAAGCTCATGTCTGAAGTTCTTCATTCAAAATAAAGTTTTCTTCCAGTTTCCACTAAATTAAATCAATTTACGGTTAGTGTAGAACAAGCAGGGTTTGAAAGGTCCTGACCCCTGTGGTTGACTAACAAAAAACATCTACAGGATATGGTCTCAGCCATCCCCTCCTCACCAAAGCTCTTGCTCAGAGTTCCATGGTGCACAGGGCACAGCCATCAGGGACACCAGATTTGAACACAACCACAGAAATGACACCAGGAGAAAACCCGCACCCATGCTTACAAGAAGAGATCTGGGAAAGCACACTTCCAAAGGCTATTCTGGGCATCTCCGTTTCCTGCTGCAATGTTTCCAAGAAACTGGAGACTACAACGAAGCGCTGAAAAAAAAAAACAAACCAGAAAATAATATTAACAGGAATTCAAAGCAACACTAATACATTTCATATAAAGAACATTTCAGTATTACACATACACAGTGCAGAACCTTCTCCATGAAGCTTCAGGTGCACTATTTCACTGCCACTGTACATAAATATTTGTATTTTCTCTTCTAATGCAAATAATTTTACAAAGTATTTTAGAATTATACACAGGACTTGTTTAAGTATTAAACACTGGCTAACAGTGATGACAAGAACTAATTGACAGTTCCTTGCTACTCACATTACATTGTATTTAGCTGGTCAAATCATTAAAGAATATGATGATGTGCTCAATACTTGTTAATTTCTGTCCCAAACAATCAAAGCCAGCACTCCAAGTTACTTTGCCTCCAATTTTAACACTGAATTTAATATGGCAGATTTCTGCTCTTTGTACCAAGGATTTATTCTAGCCTCCTCTCAAAACACGTTTAACTACGGGAAGATGATATTTCACCACACAAGTTAATATCCTAGAGCAGCCCAAAGGTGTAAACTCACAAAAAAGAGAAGCAGGAACCCACAGACCTCACAAAATTAAAACACTTTTGTTGGCCCTACTGACAGCTCTCAATAGCCTGGCCCTTGTTAACGGGCTGGCAAATAAACTTCAAATTAATGTTCAAATTCAGTTTAAGAGATATTACAAATATCAGCCTATTACAGATGGAGGTGGCTGATACTGCCAGGTTCTGCAAATATAAAATTAGGTCTCTTGGAAGGGTGTTGTGCCAGCTGGCAGCCAGATTTCCTACAGAAGTCTGGGCACACGTTCCCTTGGGAACAACAAGAATGCAAGTCAAAAATGAGGTCACCGGGGCTTAGGGAATAGTAACTTTTCCTTCCATATACATTTTTTTAAGCCCAAAATATATATGCCTTCTCCATAATGCATTCTGAATCATATTGCCCTCTACTTCTGATGACCCCTGTTCTCTCCCTACACATCTGCAGTGTTTTATTATTACCTGATCATCGCTGTGCTTCCACTTTTCCTGCCCATCTGGTTCCCACCCTGCTGACTCAGAAGTTTGATGAGGGACAAGCACAGGCACACCAGAGGACACTTGATGGGAAGGAAAAAAACCCCAAAACGGCAGCAAATCCTAGGAACCTGGTATTGCTTCCCTTAGGGAATTCCCTACCTACACTGTGAGGGTCCAAGTGGAAACACTGACTCTTTAGCTAATGAATTTTGGTACCTAAATGTTTGTCTACATATAAACTGATCTTTTAGAGTTGCTCCAGGCCACCCAAGCAAGAGGTGAGGCAGCTGATCCTCAATGGCCCTGCAGGAGGAGGGTTTAAATGCACTCCAGCAGTTCAGTACCTTCAGGATCACAGCTCTCTCTGTTCCTTGCAGTCCCTTATGACGACACAACAGCTGAAACAGGCTCTAGTACGTGCTTTTCATTTAATTATTAGATTGAAATGATACCATTTAACAATTATATTATATGGTCTGAAGGACAAAGAATCACAGGATGGGTCAGGCTGGAAGGGACCACAGTGGAGCACGTGGTCCCCCGCCGTGCTCAGGAAGGGCCATCCCAGAGCACATAGCACAGGATTGTGTCCAGATGGTTCTGGAATACCCCAGGGAGGAGACTCCACACTCTCCAGTCTCTGTTCAGTGCTGGGTCACTGCACAGCAAAGAAGTTCTTCCTCCTGTGCAGCTGGAACTTCCAGGCCATCAGTTCCTGCCCGTTCCTCTTGTGCCATCGCTGGGCCCTCCTGAGCAGAGCCTGCTCCATCCTCTGCCCCCTCCCTGCAGACACGGACACACGTGGATGAGACCCCTCTCAGGGTCTGCTCTGGAGGCCGAACAGCCCCAGCTCCCTCAGCCTTTCCTGCTCCAAGAGATGCTCCAGTCCCTGAATCATCCCCAGCCTCCACTGGACCTGCTCCAGGATCTCCACAGGCCTGACCTGTGTCTTAGTCCTCACAAAGACATGATTTCACACAGTGTCATTTGCACAAACGGATTTTGTATTAGATGAAAACTTAATCCCCGAAGTTCTTAGGACAAAGACTTTAAGCATTAGGCTTTTGAAACACAATACACTGTTTCCTTCTGCTCCACATGGCTGGAAGAGCAGCCTTTGAACTTGCTCATCGACCTCTTTGGAAAACCTTGACAGCAACTGCAGAGACTTAAAATAGGCCTAAGAGATTCCCATTCCTTTTATTTGGGGCAGACAGCATCGTGATAGCTGTGATCCTCTGCCTTTACTGCAATTATAAAACAAAGAGAGAGAAAAAATAAATCCAGCCAAAGCTGTACAGCATCACTGGTCAGACATAAGGCCTGCAGCCCTGCATCTCTCATCAATGCTCTAACCACTAACCTGCAGCAAGGGCAGACCTGGAGTGCCCCCCGTGCATGGGGTGGGCACTGAGGCTGACGAGGACCTGGAGGACATCCCACTCTGCCCAGTGCCCTCCACACCACGTCTGGTTGTTTGTAAACAACCAGAGGATTCTCTGTGGTACACTGCCAGGCCGGGGAAAATAAAGCCTCCAACTCAGCACAAGGTATAGACCTCTATTACTACAAAACGTGAGTTTGCACCACTATCATCCGGTCATTGACTTGTTTCCTGGTGGCTGCAACTTAAAGCAACTTCCAGTCATAAAAAGAGAGTTATTTGCCTCTTCACCACCATGAATCATACCACAAATACTGATGAAAATGTATTTTCCTTGGAAAACAGTCTGTCTAGACTACTCAAATTGAATGTCCAATACATATATGGGCTCTGTCATTTAACAATATTAAAGCAGTGCTCAGTGTTTTATTTCTGTAAATAAAATGAATGTCTAGCTACCGATTTGATTTCCGCCTTGATCTTCCTGCACTTGCTGCAGTGCAGACTAGTAACCCACTTTTACCATCTGTGGAATACCAGGAATGTTGTGTTCCTACTCCTCATCGCCTCCACCTCCAAAACAAAGTCGGACTCTTAATTTTTTTTTCTTCTTTCCCTCCAGAAGTGCCAAGTCTAATATTACCAGAACATTCCAAGCACTGACTGGACAACCCTCTGTTCTTGAAAGATAAACGTCTAGGCAGAGAATCAACACTGTGTTCTGACTGAACAGGAGAATTTGACTCAAAGGCAAGTGAAATCCCCACCTCGCTATTAGGAATGTGGAGTTACAGACAAATTAGAAGAGAGCTGGAAGAAACCATCAGACCACGCATCAAACTAGCCTCTGAAGCAAATTAAGTTCTAATGAAGTCTCACAATGGGAGACCCAAAAAAATTTATTTGTGCATTTCCTAGGAAGTAAAAGAGTCAGTCTGACAGACCAGTGAGGACATGAAGTTCACACTGACTCTCATTCAAACAGCAATAGCTAGGCTTATTGAACACAGTAATAGGGCCATTTTCTTTATATCCGGGTATTTTAATTGCTTCGTTTCATTTTTAGAAAGTAAATCTAAGTGTGCTCATTCCTGTAATAAATTATCTACTAAAATCTAAGGGCATATGAAATGGGACTCCTGTTACATCCCCACAAGCAGCAAAAACACATGGCTGAGATTAGTTTCCTATGTGAAGTAAAACACGTCTAAGTGCTTGCAGACCTGGAACTGCATTTATAAGCTTCCTGGACACTTTAGCATGTAAAATCTTGTTCTTGAATCAGTCTAAAAGTTGAGCCTAAATCTAACAGACAATGTCTCTTTAAAGACCCTGCTGTAGCAAAATCAGCAAGTTTGAAGTACTAGGGAGTCTCAGCCTGGGCTTAAACCATGCCAGGAAACGAAGAAAAATTACAAGGAGGACTGGCCACCCACTATGCACGACTCGTGGTGTCTGACCCTATGACACACTCCTCCATGAGACCTTGTACAGGTCTGGAAAAAAACGAAAAAAGGAAATTATTAACACGTAAAATACTAACCAAGATTATGAGCAAATTTCTCCAATTATTTTTGGTGGCATACTGTGGATGTTGTTTCATTTAACCCCAAATTTCCACCTAAGTGTTTATACTTTCCCTCAAAAAGCTAAAGGATCTTCTTCTGTAAGTCTGTGGAAATGCCATCAGACTTCCCGCCCCTCCCTTGTAGCATGTATATTCTGCATCTGTCTAATAAATGGACCATGGTCCTTTTGCAAGGACAGAGAATGACAAGTATACTTACATTAAATATTTTTACTTGCATATCCACATTAATACACAGCAACAATTTTAGCATCAAGGTTTTTGGGCATTACCATTTACTTGTATTTAATTTTGAAACCAATAAAGGCAGTTTGCCTCTTCTCATTGCCACATTATGGTCCCTTTTGTGTCACATGTGCTGTATTGTCCAGAGGATGGAAAAAGGCAAAGAACTGGATATCTCTTGTTAAAATCATGTGACTTGGCAATATTCATTAAAATTATCACCAAAAAGTGAACAACAGGCACAAGGCATTTCTCTCCAAGCCCAAAGCTGGTGGCAAAAAAGGATGCTGCAGAATGGGAAATAAATTTGTAGCTTGTGTCTGGAAAGCCACAGTCACACAGCTCCCTCTTTTCCACCAGAACAACGCTCCTGTAACTGGACAGTCTGGCAGTTGTGCCCTGGCAATGATAACCAAAAGGTTGTGAGAATGCCATGGTGAACTTCTCTACAGTTATAACCTCTTGGATTTTTATCCCAACAGGCAACAGTTTATCCAAAGACAAGCGGATGCCTCCCATTGTTCTCTCTGCCCAGTTCTTACTCCAGCTATTCTCCATGCCCTTCCATCTTCACCTTCCCTGGAGGAAGAACTACAGCACCCCTAGGCCTCGGTGGGAGGCTCTTTAGAAGGGGTATTTCCTCTCAGTACACATGAACACAGCTCAGCTCCTTCTTCCTGCATTATATTTAGGATGTTCTGTCTTTAGTAAGCTCTCTGCAATTAAAAGGTTGGTTTGCCTCGTTTTTCCCACCTTTATCTTGAGATCCTGATGTCCCTGCTGGGGAAAACACGGCAACCCTATTAAATCTACAGATATTTCTGCAAGGTTTGATTCACATATATTTATGTAGATCAGAAACCTGCCTCACTATGACTCTTGCTGACATTATTTATTTGCTGGTAGGGTAGGGGACAGTAAAGAACAAGGAAGGAAGGAAGGGAAGGGCTTAGAGAACACTGTATTTAGAGATCCACAGAAATATATGCATTACTGTTCATTTCAAGCCTCAACCAAAGTAACCAGAAACCATTCTAATTAAATAGACATCAGCAAACTCCTATTTCCTTTGTGCTCCAAGTGGATATCAGTCCACATTAGAAAACCACTATGCATGTGGCATAAATCAGCAACATCTTGGCAGGCTGTACTAGAAAGCCTCCAAATTGCAGGAGCAGGAAAAAACCCAAACCAGCTCTACACAGTGCCTAAAAGCTGTACTAGCAAGGAGAGCAGGGAGCACCCAGGGCAGCCCACTGACCTGCTAATTGTGCTGCCTGAGGGATATTTCCTCAGATAAGTCTCTCTCCTAGAAGGAGCAAAACGCTTTACAGTGACACTGAGATATCGCTGCCTCTGCTTCCCAGTACAGTAATCAGTGACTGCCATGGGAAGGACACCTTTCATCATCAGCACAACAAATACCAAAATGTTAGAAAGCAGCAGCTTTTAGTCACTGTTTCTAAGCCTGCTCCCAGTGCCATCCATGCCATCAGCACCCAGCAGGTGAACCTCATTAGGCAGGATCTGGTCTGTAGTTCCAACTGTGCCTCAACAAGGTGCTGAAATAAAACATTTTTATACTCACAGTCCACAGTAAATAAAATAATCCAGCTCAGCACACCTCAAATGGAGAGAGACAGGACAAGGAGAATGGCTTCAAGCTGACAGAGTGGGTTTAGATTAGATATTAGGATGAAATTGTTCCCTGTGAGGGTGGGGAGGCCCTGGCACAAGTTGCCCAGAGAAGCTGTGGCTGCCCCATCCCTGGAAGTGTCCAAGTGTCCAAGCTTCAAGTAACCTGGTCTAGTGGAAGGCGTCCCTGCCCATGGCAGAGGGTTGCAAGTCGATGAACTTTAAGGTCTCTTCCAACCTTGGCCATTCTGTGATTCTGTGACTGTAAATCAGTCAGTCACTGCAGAAGCAACAGGACTCAGGTAGAGAATCAAGCCCATAGAAGGAAAAAAAACACTACCAAGAACCACAGGTCTCAAACAAAGTAGGACACTTAGACCAGATCTAGGAAAAGGTTTTAAAATGAGAGGGACTAATAAAGGATAAAACACAGCAAACCACAGCTCACTGTATTTCGACCCCAGAGCGTGCGTAACAACGATCCAAGCCATGCTGGAAGTTGGAAGCCCTGCTCTCTCTCCTACAGCTGTAACCCCTGCCCTAGGTGCTCTGAAAACAGTGCAGAAAAAGCTGTGGCAATATCCCCCCAAAGCCAGGCGAGACGGAGCAGTTGCCCCTTCAGGACTGCAGGGCAGGGCAGGACTGGGCAGCAGGTACCTGCCACTGCCCAGCACGTCCTGCGCCCACCACGAACCAGCCCAGGGCCAACTGCCCACCGCCAGAAACCCCTGCGCTCGCCTCCTGCCACAGATGCTTCTAGCAGATGCTCACGCTCACTTTTAAGAGCAGCTCAGACTTGTTTTAAAAAAAAAAAAAAAAAAATTAAAAAAAAAAAAGACCTAAACAAAGGAACAAAAAAAACCCCACCCCAACAACTTAACAACCCCAAATGGTACAAAAGAACAAACCAATTACTTAAAACCTTCCTTTCTGGTAAAGTAGTAAAATGCTCTGAGCTATAGTAATTAGGGGAGAGCAAAAGTCAAAAAAACAGAGGATTTTCTTAAGCTATGGAAACATGAAACCAAAATCCCAATACAAGTGCAACTAGCAGTTTACTCCTACCAGATAGTGTATCAACTGATTGTTAGGGCACACACTCTGCAAATGCTACAGAGACCATGAAAATCCCAATATTATTTTTACAGATTGGAAAAACACAAAGGCCAAAAACAACACCAATAACTCAAATAAAAAACTCATGCTTATGTTTACATTAAAGTTTGATGAGTATAATATATTCGTCACACTCCCACAATTATTCCCCAAAAATACTATAAATATTATTTTGACAATGTAATTATAGTTTTTACTTAAAACAGTGGCAGCAAAGTGTTGGCACCAATCCCCCATACAAAAAGCCTAACAGACAAAGCAAAGATCACACAAAGGAAACTGGCAACTCTTATTCCTGTCTCCCTTATTCCTACAGCTAAAAAAGGTCTGTTTAAATTAGCATCTGGTTTATTTAAGCTGTTTTAATTATGCTAGCAGTAAGCAAAAGGAAACCCCAAAGAGAAAAAAATAAATGCAAGTGCAGATTCTGAAATCCTCTTTATTTCCAAGCAGCTGAGGCATGCTCCTTCCCTGTTTGGGAATCAACCCCACGCACCGTGGGTCCATCTGGGAACTGCTCTCTCCCACTTCCCCTCCCTCGAAAGAAAAGCCAATGTGAACCTAAACTGACAAATGTCACCCATTAACAGCTCATGACTGGTCTCTATGACAGGTAAAATGATTCCAGCTTTACAAAACCACTCACTCCCCCCACATAAATCACCACCTAACATGACTCGTAGAAAAAAATCTGCAGCACACGAATTTACAGTAGAAGCCTCAGAAACAAAACAAGGACAGCAACGAGCCCCAACAAACAGTGTGCCTTCTGCTCCAGAGATAAATATAGGAGGCACTGGTGTGGGAAGAGAGGAAGGATTAACTTTCCTTCCTTAATCCTGTTGGTTTAAACTTAGCAGCCATCGTGTATGAGAGTCTCCAGGACACAATTCAGAAGTTAGACCTTCTCCAAATCCATATAACAAAGCTTGTGTGAAGACATGTGTTCAGACAACTACAGACCCCAGTCCACAGACAATAAAACTCAGGAATGGTTTCCCAAATGCACTGGGTGAGCTCTGAATATTTGCTCTACTATGATGTCTGTCCTGTCAAAATTACAAAGTGTGCTCCATCACACCTTCCAGGCATGCTTTAAAATATTCGAGTTTTATATCATTTGTGGTAATTTGGAATGTAACCATTCCGTGCAACAGGATTAAAGTACTTCAAAAAGCAGAGACAGCAAAATGCAATTTTTTAAAGAATAAAATAGAAGAATGAAAGTTACTGGACAATATATAAAAGACAACAACAAAAGACAAAAAGATTGACTCCTTTGGTCAATATTGGCATTCATTAAAGAACATTCCGGTTCCATAACTGACCACTCTGTTTTTCTTTCCTGTTCATTTAAAATAGATTGCTGAATGACATTTCAAGGCATTTCAAGTGATAAGATACACACAAAAGTATCAAAAACGGGGGCAAACAGTTACACTCTGATGCCAATAGGTAAGCCATAAATGCTCAGATTTCAAACTAATAAAGCTTTAAGTATCCAGATTTCCCATCTAACTGGTTCTGCAAAGGTACCACTCTAATGCACTCCAAAAATATCGGAGGATTTACTTCTAGCTCATTTTCCTGCTGCCAAGGTAGTCTTTTTAAGGGGACCAAAACTGAGAGTGCTGCTGTTGCCACTGCCTTCTAAGGGAAGAAAACAAATAAACAGACAAATATTGACAAGAAACAGTAAACGGTTAAGGACACGTGGCTGCCCATTTAAGAAAGAACACAGGAAAACCAATTCAGCATGGTTTGGCAGGTTTGAGACCGTCTCCTTTCCCTGCCCTTCCACACCTTCCAAATTAGCCAGCCTCAGTTTCCCACTGCCATTCCAATCTGCCAGTGGTTGAGTGCCAAACTGGGAAAAGGTCAGAGCAAAGAAACATCTGCTGATTTGGTTTACTGAGCCGTGACAGAACCGAAGCTTTACTTCTACCAGCCTCTCTTGAAGTAGGAATCACTGCAATGACTTCGCTGGTATTCACCCATTTTTGCTTTCAGGAATGCTTTTGCAAATATAACAATTCGACCCTGTTTTACTCAGATTCTTACTGAGAAAAAGAAAATAATTAGATTAAACATCTCCTTTTCTGTAAATCTTTGACAATGACTTTGAATTGACAACTTTTTAGGAGGGAGAAGGTACCCAGTGCAGCTGCTGAGAATTTATCTCCACTTCCCATCCATTTTCATGGATCTTTCACAACAAAACTTGAACGCGATTTTCTAGCACTACATGAACTTCTACAGCTTATAGTTCAGTGGCTTTTGAAGCACAGCATGTCTTCACCTTCAAAAGCTTACAAAGAAATCAAGCATCCTTCTTTGCTCAACCCCTGGATGTTCTCCTGCAGACCTCAGGAGAGGTCTTGTTACCTCATCAAAGATGAAATGCTTCCATCCCATCTGGCTTGTGCAAGAAACATCATCTCTGGAACCTATATATAGGCCTAGGTCCCTTAGATCTTATTGCTGAAGCACACACACAACCCCATGTAATTCTTTTTATTTTTAACGTCTACAAAGGAGTGATATTTTTATTTGGACAGAGCCCTGAATTCCAAGGTTACACAGAGCTGCTTCTTCTGCACTGACTGATTAAAACACACTTCCCAAGGCACTTGTTTCCTAGACAAGGAAAAACCCATAAAGTACCAATATGTGGGGTAACTGGGTTTTCATTAACTAAAACAAAGAGATGCATGAGAGTTGATCAGGTCCAAACCAGCCAGACCGTTTAAACACCACTGACTGAGGCCGAACCCATGGGATTTGCAAGTCATTACTGATGTTCCTGGTGGGCAGAGAGAAAGGAGGCAGCAGAAAAGGCAAGGGAAAAAAAGGGAGAAGAGCTAAAAGAGGAGGAGAGGGGAAAAAAGGGAAAAAAAGAGAGAGAAGAAAAAAGGCAGGAAGAGAAAAGGGAGGGAGGGAAAAAAGGAAGAAAAATGCAGGAGGAAAAAAAGGCAAGGAAAAAAAAGGTGGATAAAAGAGGCAGGAGGGAAAGGCAGGAGGAAAAAGGGGCAGGGAAAAAGGATGGTAGGAAAAAAAGGCTCAAAGCAAGAAACATTTTTTATAGCTCCCTTGTAAGAACATGACATTTGCAGTACTTGAAAAATGTTTAAAACAAGATATTCCATATTTTCCCACACATCCTCCCTCCAGAAAGGAAGCATGAACAGGTGTTAGACACCTGATATTCATGTTGCTGAACATCCTACCAGAAAATGCTCAAGTTACTATAATAAGCACAGTATTAAAAAATTTACACGAGGTCATCTTTCAGCACTGCTTTTAAAGGAATTCTTTAAGTTCTGTTCTGAAGAGAGCATCTGTAGCTGTTTAACTACATCTGAACACTTTGCAGAAATTTGGAAGCAAAGTCAAATTCCTGTTCAAGGATTCCAGCTTATCATCCACTACAGTTTAGCCAAAGTTCCTGGGCTCTGCAGCATTCAGAGCACTGAACACCCCAAACCTTGCTCCAACAGCCAGCACACCTGGGCACAGATTTTGGCTGAGATTCCCAGCAGTGCCCGTGCCACGAACACAGGCTGGTCACATTCTGCACCAAAAAAGTCCCATCAGCCACAGCGTGTCCAGCAGGACCAGGGCAGGGACTGTGCCCCTGTGCTGGCACTGCAGAGGCACCCTGAGGGCTGTGTCCAGTTCTGGGCCTCTCATAACAGACATCAAGGGGCTGGAGCATGTACAGGGAAGGGAACGGAGCTGGGAAGGGGCTGGAGCAGCAGGAGTGGCTGAGGGAGCTGGGGGGGCTCAGCCTGGAGAAAAGGAGGCTCAGGGGGGACCTTGTGGCTCTGCAACTCCGTGACAGGAGGGGGGAGCCGGCGGGGGTCGGGCTCTGCTGCCAGGGAACAAGGGACAGGAGGAGAGGGAACAGCCTCAGGTTGGACATGAGGAGGAATTTCTCCCTGGAAAGGGTGGTCAGGCACTGGCAGGGGCTGCCCAGGGAAGTGTGGAGTCCCCAGCCCTGCAGGTGTCCAAGGAAGGACTGGATGTGGCACTCAGTGCTCTGGGCTGGGGACAAGGTGGGAATCGGGCACAGGGGGATTCCATGACCTGGGAGTGCTTTTCCAACCTTAATGATACCGGGATTCCCCCATTAACACATTTTGAGGCAGCTTACCCTGGTCAGTTAAAACCCCCGAAAACTTCCATCATATCAGCCCAGCACAACACCACCAACACCTGTACTACCTGACTGAAAACAAGCTCAGTATCCCTAGGAGCCTGGATGTTTGGAATGCTGGAGCCATGCTCAGAGCCTGCAAGTTTGGAATGCTGGAGCCATGCTCAGAGCACCTCACAGGCACGCACCCAGAGCTCAGTTCTGCTCAGGGAGGACAATCACCTCATTCAGAGAACTCTGCACAACAAATTGTCTCACGCAGGGCAGCTACCAGGCACTCAGTGCCTTTGCATCCGACAGGGCAGAAAAGTATTTTGGCAGGTGAATCATTTTTAAGCAATTAGGTTGGAATTCAAGGCACATTCTTCAGCATCGGCAGTATTTTGAGGCGGTGAAAGGTTTGAGAAGATCTATTTACAAACAAAAAGATGAAAGCTCCTCATGTCCAAGCTGGAGTGGGAATAAATGAGAGGATCAAATGGGATATGCCCAAAGAACATAAGCTTGCTGCAAAAGACATATGCCTTTCCTTGCAACTTACTGTCTTTTTTTTTCCAAGATTTCAGAAGTGATTCCTAAATCCAGATCTCTCACTCTAGAATCTGAAGATCCATCATCTTGACAACCCTCAATGTTCCTTCCCAAAGTTCTGCTGTATTCTGCTGGAAAGCTTAGGATTTGCCATAGGAAAAAAAGGAAAAAAAAAACAAACGTAACCCCACAAGACACATGCAATGAAGTGAAGGAGATTTTCTACTTGGGCTTCTGACAAGGATATTTCCTATTTCTGCTGCAATCCCAAACATACTGAACTACTTCCTAGCTCTTCAGAGATGTGGGTCGGCTTTAGGTTCAGATAAAGTTCATGTGGCAGCTTCATCAGCTGCTGCTCTGACAAGTGCTTTTTGCCTTCGTACCCAGAGCAGGGAAAAAAAAAAAAGGTTGTTACGATGAGACTTTTCTTTAATTAAAAAAATAACTAAAACAAAAGGGATGGGGTGAGGGTACTGTGAAAATCCTACTAAACCTATATTCTGCAGAGACTTCAGTTTTTGCCTATGACTTAAAGTAAAAAATGGACTATCTCTGCTCCCGGGAACAAGGGACAAGATGACAGGGAACAGCCTCAAGCTGTGCCAGGGGAAGGACAGGTCAGGCCTGGTCGTGGCACTCAGTGCTCTGGGCTGGGGCACAGGGTGGGCATTGGGCACAGAGAGGACTCCATGGGCTGGGAGGGCTTTTTCAATCCTAAACATTCCATGATTCTCTGAAACCTCTGCACTCATCGAGCTGTTGGGTTCACTGTCCAACTCCTTTGAGCAGGGTCCCTCCTCCAAGCAGTAAGAAATTGCTCAAGACAGACTCCTGCTCTGTACTGTAAGCAATTATGAGAAGAGACACTGGGCTGCGGAATGCAACTCAGAATAACCTGGGAAGTAAGCTGGGACAAAGAGCGGGGACAAACAGCTAACTGCAGCAACACCTTACAGCCAAGGCCTAAAAATGTTGGGGGTTTTTGCAATGTAAGTATGAAAAAGAAAGGAGAATATTATCACAGGGATGACTGGCTTGCAGGGAGGATTGGTCAACCCTTAGATGCCATATGTAAGAATTACCTTACTATTTCAAGAGCTATTTCAGGACAGGCATTGCAACTCACCTTCAAGTTTTCTGGCCCAGTGCCTTATGGACTCAAAACAACAGCTTTGTCCATGGCTGGCTGGGGACAAGTACATTACAAGCACACAGGATTTGATTTGGTACCATTAAGAAAATAAAAAAGAAAGATACAGGCTGAAAACACAGTAGAGTTGTTTCAGTAAATATACTGAAGTGAGAAGCCCAATTAACTGTGTATATAACACCTGGGCCTAAGATAAACTATGTTTGAAGTATTTCTCCTAGCCACGAAGATGGAAAGGATTCTGGATTTAATTGAGTAACTATGAGCAACAGTTTTTCGTCATACTACTCTGCACAAAACCTCCTTTTTGGCTGCTTTGATCACATCCCCTCCCTCAGAACCACCACACTGGTCATAGTAGTGGCCACAGAATACATACTTTATTTCACTTCTGGTTTTATCCATTTCAAATTGTACTATCCTGAACTTGCCTACAAAAATTAACACACCACTCAGACTTACCAGTGGATAAGAGTGCAAACATACCATAGATCAGTTTAAACCAATTTTTCAGTCTGCAGGAAGACTTTTCAGTCTCATCTTCATAAATACAATAATGCTGGAACCTCATATTTACTCAGCCTACAATGATTTGCTCTGGGAATTTTTCACAGGAACATGGTCTGAAATACTATTTAGTGCTGTTCGCTCTGCAGTACAGCACTGCCTCTTTCTCCCTGTATTTTGTTGCTATGGAAGCAACATGGAGGTACTTTAAAAAAACCTAACGATATGAACAGGCACCGAGAGGGATCATCCAATCCAAGCAGCCATCTGAGGGAGCAAACAGGCCACATATCCAAGGGAACAACTTTAAATATTCTACTTTACACCTAATTATCTGCTAGAACAAAATACAAATGCTACTCTAGCCCTTTGACCCTGTTCCCTACGTGAAACACGAGGGAATCACGAAGGAGGATTACAGTTAATAAACACAGTACCACTTACTAATTTCATGGCTTTCTTTTGTTTCAACAGTGCTATCCCAGCCCAATTTAGCCATTTGCTTTGCTTTTGACGCTATGACTAAAAACCCACAGTCGAACTGAACTGTTCCCTTCTGAGGTACCCCCTGCAGCAGGAGCTGGTCCTCCAGGCACCAGCTTGATTTCCACTTGGAATAACATTCATCAGATCACTCAGCAAGGCATTAGCAACACTTGCTTGTCTAAAATTTTTGTGCTGTTGTACGAACACACAGGGAATACACAAGCCCTGCTCTTCACTGAGGTTCCCCCAACAGTATCAGATGAGCCATGGATACAGCAAATTTTAGTTTCAGCTCAAACCTGTTTGCTGAATGGCTACATCGAGTAACACTCACAGCACAACTCCGACTGAAATACTGTTAGAAACCGCCTGGGCAATGCCACCCTTATGTTCATGGTGATAACCAGATTGTACACCAGCCTGTGGTTAGGAAAAGGAGCCTGAAGCAGGTAACCAAAGTACTGGGTTTTTTGCTCAGTAAGATTCCCTGCTGGTTCTTCAGCCCCCCGAGCAGAGACCAGCACACATGTGTGACAGTCCAGCAAGCAGGGGACAGCAGCAATGAGACTACAGGGGAGACCCCAGGCCATGCCTGTACCAAACGAGGAGCACATCCTGCTCCCTCTCCTGCAGCTGCTGGGCAGCCCCTCTGAGCCCACCTTGCCAGGACAGCTTCTGGAACCCTCTGCAGTCCAAGGCCCCAGCAGGGACAGCTTGAGGCTGGACAAAAGCTGCATTTCAGCTCCCATCACTTTTCCTCTCACTGGTCTACAAAGGGGTTCACAGTCCTCGTGGGACATGGCTTGAATGTCACTCCTGGGTGCCATCAGTTCCTCCTCTGCTTGGCCACCGAGCAAGCCCTCTTTTTGCCACCCACAGGGCTCATAGTTGTGGCCCTCCCACACTGAAGGGCCATGCTGGCACCACTGCTCCTTCCCTGGCACCAGGATGCCAGCAGCAGCTGCAGGAGTGACCCGGGGTTAAGCACAAAACCCTCACGTGCCTGGAAGGCTTCGTTTTGAGCGAAACATAGCAGCAAAAGGAAACTCAAGAGTCCTGGACCTCGCTGCTCCCCCCCAGCTTCATAAAGGTGTTTGAGGGGAAGGTCCTTAGGACAGCTAGTTCACTTGCTTCCACAAAATGATACAAAAGCAGCAGCAGGAACCCAAGGAAAACCTCATCCAAGGAATGGGAATGAAAAAAAATAAAAGGAGCAAGACAAACCAAATGTTCCTCACCACTCTCTGAAAATGCCTTAATCTAGTGAAATGAGTGTGGAAAAAATAGTAGCAATAACTACCACTAGGGAGGAAGGGCTCTGTAGTCATATTTTCCCTTCACTGCACAGAAGGAAAAAAGTCACCCACTAAGAAAAGTGAACACTACTCAAATCAGCACTTAATTCTTGGCAGGTATCATCCTGACTGGCCAGCAACCACCGTGCACAAATAAAAGTTTAAAAATCATGTTTAAAAAGTCACAGCCACAGTCTACTTCCTGGAATCAAACAAATTATTTCAAGTATCATCAAAAAAAAAAGAAATCACTTCACTATGTGTGCACATGGAATAAAAAGACAGTAAAATGGCAGAACATATTTTGAATGGAGGTACTACAGGAACTTTTCATTTTTGCAGTCCAGATATCCTGGTTCATTTTAAAGAGTTTCCACATATCTTTCCTTTAACAATCTACAGGGAACAGTTCATGGAAAATACAGCTGGACTAGCCTTGAGGCCAAGATTTTTTTCAAGCGATGCAAGGGAGGCTCCCCCCTGATTCTTAACTACAATGGAAGAAACAATTCACCTTTATCAAACAAACACATCAGCAAAGTGACATCACACCTCCCACACAAAAAAAAATAGAGTGCAGGCTATATCTTTAACAAAATCCCCAGCCTTACCAGTCAACAACAATTCTTCTTTGACTTGCATTCCATGAAGCAATTTGATCAAATGGACAGATGTAGAGATGACACCCAAGTTCCTATTATTAAATTGAGAAAAAAAAAAAATAATTTGCTCAATATGAAATACGCGCAAATAAAATTAAGAGGCTTTTCACCCAAGTCAACAGCAAACCTTGAGCCTCGTCAGGATCTCCAAAATAAAAACCAGTTTCTCCTACTTCATTGCCTATCAGTAGCAACATTACTGCCCTTAGAAGCAAATCAAAGGGGTTTACAGCATCACCCTGCATTCTAACAATTCTGGCCACAGTACCTTCAGAGCTAAGTACCCTTTCCTCTCTTTTTGCTGTTCTTCTAATCAGATGTCAAAAATTAGCAAGTTATTCCTGCAATTGGAACAGCTTTACTTGTGTAAAAACTTGGCTTTGTCTGAAGGTCAAGCGTCCAGGGCAAGAGTCACATACAAGAGTTTGTAATAAACCTGGAGGATTTTCAATGCCAACAAAGCAGTTTGGGACACCATCAAAAACCAGGGGGGACAGCTCAAAGGAACCATACACAACTCTCAGGGAGGAGCAGAGAAGGTCAAGTAAGCATTCATCCTTCCTCCAGTGAGGAGGACTCATAGGTGCCATCTCAGAATGGTTTGCATTGCAGCTTTTGCAGCGTTAACAAAACACTGCCCCAGCAAAGAAGTTGAACTTGGTCCCAAGACAAAATTACATTTTAGTTCAATAAATCAAATTTGACAAGTCACAAGAAGCCAAATTTGCAGACTGTACTCCACAGTAAGTCTTTGTGACCCAACACACTTGTAACAGGCCTTTGGGTTTGTTCTTTTTTTTTTTGGGTCAGTTGGTTTGAGGTTCTTGGGGAGGATTGGGGCATGGACAGTGTTGCTGTTTTGTCAGGTTTTTAAAAAACAGCAGCCAGACTACCAAGTTTTCACTAACTACAGCTGGCTGTATCCCAAGCATCCCTTCACTGTTGCAAGAGACATAGGCAAAAAAAAAAGAGAGGCTAAATAACTGAAGGAGCCAGATTGACTTTTCCTCCATTAATATCAGTTTGCCTGGGCATCTATCAGGGTTAATATGCACAAGTTCTACACACTGTCCTTTGCCATGAGGGCCAGACAGATACATGTACCTTAAAAGACATACTAATCCTCTAACTGATAACTAAGACTATTTACTTATTCATTATGTTATCCAAAAAACTGAAGAAAGAAAAAAAAGGGTATTTATAGAGTCAGGCTTCCAACAGGCTTATATCAATTGCATCATCAGTTCGTATTAAGGACCAGACACTTGTTCCATTATTCTGCAGGTCCCCAAACTCTGACCTACAAACATGTCAGCTATTTTTGTTGCTTGCATATTTGATTTCAAGTGATTGTATCAAGCAGAAAATGCCAGTTGATAAATCAACTAACACAGCAGTGTAAAATAACAATCTCTGTATAAAAGCACACAAAACCTCAGAAGGTGATCATTTCTCATGGGTTGAAACAGATCCTAACTGTACCTCAGGAGGTGTTGGTTCCTGGCACACTCCACACAGGCATTCCTCAGGCACCTGAAGCACTCTGCTATGAGCAGCAGGGAGCTGTCCAGATCTGCCTGCCCATGGGAGGCCTCGCAGCTCTGCTCAATGGCACGTGAGGCACTTGTCAGGATTTCCAGGAGATCCCGAAATACACTTTCTTCTGCCATTTCTCTGAAATAAATAAATTTGTGGTGACAAAGAGAAAAAAAACGCACTGCTGCCAAAAAGCCCCTAGCAATGACACTTCTTACCGTAAGATGTTTCTGCAACAATCTTTAACTATTCATAGTAGACAAAGTCTTTCAGGTAAGAAAAGCAAAATAGATCACACAATCCTCCCACCAGCCTTTTCAGAAAAGGGGCTGTAGGAGAGGTCTGTTCCCATAGTATTCCCTATGACTTTTCAACAGCTCTTTGGAGTCTTAATGAAAAGGAAAACGTCTCCCCAGTGCAGACAGCTGGCACGTTTACACATGACACTGCATGCTGCTTTAAGAGAAGATGCTTTAATTAATGAACACAGTTCAGGTGTCCAGCATTAAATCACAGAATCACAAACATCCTGAGTTGGTAGGGACCCACAAGGACCATGGAGTCCAGCTGGAATGGAGATGAGTTAAACACATGCCACACATCGCTAACACGATGTCAAGTGCTGGTGAAGAGGAGCCACACCAGAGTTCATGGCATTGCTAAAGGAAGTTCAACCAATTCGCTCATCCAATGCTTCTGACCAGGGTCAGCAAAAGGAAATCCAGGTGCAGGCCTCCCTGAACCTTAAAGAGACTTGTTGCCTACTCAAGATCAAACAGAAGAAAGTGAAATGAGATCAAATGTAAAGTAGCAGTAAATAAAATGCTCATAGAGAAAACTCTCTCTAAAGGAGAATTCAAAACCTTCTTGCTCAAACACTTGTGGATGATACAGTATTAACTGTCTTCTGCTGCTCACTCAAATGTCTAAACATTCACACAATTAGAAATTCTACCTCCTCTTTCATAAGTGATCATGTCCATAAATCAAACCCCAGAATCACTGAGGCTGGAAAAGACCCTTATGATTGAGTCCAACATTAACGAAACACTGCCAACTCCACCATGTCCATACCCATCCTATCCATAATCCCTTACACATGTCTGGAGACAGCACTTCCCACCCCTGCTGCTGTCATGTTTTCTTTCCCAGACTAAACACAACTCATTCCCCTAGTCTTTACTCACTGTTCGCATTTTCTAAGTCCCTTATGAGAGCCGTTGCTGCAACAAGGACACTGCTATGTTTGCCTACATTACTGTCAGCACAGTGCCTCCAACATCGAGGGCTGTCAGGGTGTGCAGGAAACCCACAGAGAAGGGAGAGCACGTGTACTGGAGAAACAAAATAGTGCACGTTAATATCCCTAAACTACTACAACACTGGATTTCAGATCCCCGGGGAGCACAGATTTCATTCTGCAGCCTCAGACCCGAGCAAGAGCAATACACTCACATATTCTCCATCTACATTAAAACATTAAAAAAGCCACCACAGCATCACAAAGGGTCATGGGGGGGGCCAGAGGGTGTAACTACACTTTACGGTAGTGCAANACTTTACGGTAGTGCAATACTGGGGGGGGGGAAATACCATAAGCGGCACAACAAAGACCAAAACCAGAGCGGGCCCCCAGCCATAAAGACAAGAGCGGAGCTTACATAACCGGAAAGAAGGTTTAGAATTTCGTTTTGTTTCAGGACACAAGAAAACATATTCGTGAAACCCGAAGCTTCCGACTCGCAAGAAGCGGCGCAGCTCCTGCCCCTTCCCGATACGCCGCAGGTCCCCCCGGGAAGCGCATCCCGGCACACGTGTTTCTGGCAGAGGAGCCCGCAGCCGCCCCAAACACGCAGAAGCGTGTTTCCTCCGCCGAGCAGAGCCGTGAGCTGCGGGGCAGCCGCGTTCTTAGACAGTGCCGCTGCTCTCAGGCGGCAAAACGCTCGGCCCGCTGCAGGTTCCTTCCCACCGGCCTCAGCCCGGTGCCGGGCTGCCGCCCGCACTGACGCGGCTGTGCCCCCGGTGCCAAGGCCGGGAGGCGGCGGGCCGTGCGGGCCGTGCGGGGGCACCGGGGGCGTGCGGCTGTTGGGCGGCCGAGGTTTCCGCGGCCACCGACCGCCCCTCTCCCGGCTCCGCGCGGGGCCGCCCCGGGGACCCTCCGCCGGCACCGCCGCGCCCCCCGCCCGCTACCT
>VZRE01009123.1:55573-132667 GCA_013396775.1 Cephalopterus ornatus
AGCCGGGCGCGGTGCTGCTGCGAGCTCCCTTCCAACTCAGCCCGTTCTGTAACTCCGTGGGCTTTAAGCTCTCTTCACACCCAATCCGTTCTTGTGATCCTGTGACATTAATTTGATTAAGGTATTAACTAGCAGCAACAGCAGAAAAGTTACATTTTCAATGCGTAATATTTGTTTTCCAAAAATACAGTTCAGCTTGTTCTAAACATGTATGAAAAGTTAACCTATATACATGGGGGGGGGGGCGGGGATCAAGCTTCCCCAGGGATAAAAAGACTTAATTGTGGCCAAACGCTGTAACTCAGAGGTGTTGTACCTCGAGCTTATCTGATCTGACCGGTTCTGTGAACAAAGGCAGAGCCCTTAAAAATCCATCTTTTCCCCCAAAGAGCTTACAGTCTAAATAACATTCATTTTCTGAGCAAAGATTTAGAGGACTGCAAGAAGGAAAACAGTCCACCTAGATCCAAGTATTCCATCTGAAAATAAAATTATGCAGAAGTTATTTTTAAGACTTCTCCATCAAATAAAGAGGTAAACTAGACTCTTGAGGCAGTGATGTTTGAATCTGGACACAGAGGAAGATCCACCAACGGAGACTCTAGAAGAGAGAGCAAATGCTGGCTCTGCAGGAGGCAAAGCAGGTCAAAGGCTGTCAATCCCTCCCATCTCAAATGCTAAGAGATGGCCACTCATCATCACAATGTACATATTGGCCTTGCCCCTTCTTTACTAGGGGCAACTTCGAGCAAACGATAAAATTTGGGCTGTGGAAAAAGTTACTTTACAGTAAAGAGCGAATCCCGCAGCACATTCTATTTCCGGCATAAATATTAGTTTTCCAAGTTGTATTTGGGGTCTGTGTTAAATTAAGTATGACTTGGGCCACAGAGCTTTGAAGCCGTAGACCAAATGCTTGTATTTTTGATCTAGTATTTAATATGATCCAGTGAAATTGGTTGATGCACTTGGAGAAATGCTTTTGATCAGCCTTTGTTGGTGAGCAGTGAGCCCCTACCCTTGTGCCAGTCCTCAGCTTCATGCTTACACTGGGCAAAGCACAGTACTTGGTCAGGAATTCTGAACACCTGTATTAAGATGAGGAAGAGCAGATCTGAGAGGAGGTAGCACCATCTGTTTAACCGCCAGAGGTGGAACACAAACCAGCTCTTATGTTTTTTGTATGCTTTCAATAGCATTGAAGAATCCGTATGAAATGGATACTGCAGGCTATCCGAAACCCAAGAATAGCTACTGCAGTCCAAAGCCAGCTCCAGAGATTATTTGGCTTCAGATGAGATGTTACACGTGTGCCTGAGGGCCGTAAAAGAGCATAAAAAGAGGGCATAAAAAGATGCTGGGGTGTATGTGTCACCCCGTGTTATGTAATATCAGAAATAAATTTAATTCTTCACCAGAAAGAAATCTCTCCATTTGGAAAGCAAGGCTGCAAGGCCTTGGAGGAGACATTCAAAGCACTTGCACCTTTGGCTTGGAAACGAGTGGTGTCTTCCAGAAGTAAGCACGGATGAAATGCCAGTTGTTCCTTGGGAAATTTAATTCACCTGCTGTCCAGCCTGGCTCCTTGAGAGGTCTGATAAAGATACGATTTGAGAGATGGAAATACTCTCTGAAAGTATATGTTCTTCCCAGAAAATAAAAATAAATATCCCTACTAAGAAGCAGAAGTAGCCAAAAAGCTCCTCACCACGTGGTTGCTAGTGGGGAGTAAAAAGGCATATGCTTGAATATTTTGGAGGAACTCACAAGTTATGTATTCTTCCCTAATAGATGTGTCAAGCCTGGCCCCTTTGGAATGGATGAGCAAAGGGAAATGCCCCCAGGGAATCCTGTGTTACTCGGCCCTGCTCCCATTTGTCAGCAGTGCTGCACCTTGTCAATGCTGAGAAATTTGCTGGAGGGAGAAGACGAGGGCTAAAAGAGTGAATCAGAACAAGAAAAACCAATCGAGTGACTCAGAGTATCTCCTGTCTTGAGTAACTGCTGGGGAGTGGGAGTGGAGCAATGGAGCTGTGATGCTGACCATTCTCCTTCCTGACACCGGGATCAAACCCTGCAGCTCTGTCGGCAGCCTGACATCTAGTGGAGGTGAAACAGTGCGCGGCAGAACTCAGCCTGAAACCATCCGGCTGCAGAGATCATTTAGCCACTAGAGGCGTGAGTTCGTTGAATTTATTCATTCCATTTGTGAAATATAAAATCATTAGTTCATCTACTCGTCTTTACTGTACACCTAAAAAACACAGGAGGTGGGTCCCTCCCAACTGAGGATAATCACAAGGATTCTGAATCACCATAACCCCAGACTTGAGAAGGTTTTCTGTACCTACAGTACTTGTTCAGCTGATAAGCTTTCTAAGATGAGGGCAAAGGGCCTGGGATTGGTATCTTCATGTTAAGAAACAAATACCTACAAAGTTTGCTTTTGCAGCATTTCTGAAAGCCAGTCTTATGTCACCTTAAGAAATAATATTTGAGAAGATGCTATTGGTAAATAGAAGTTGCCACCTACATTATCTACTGTCTCTAAGGACAAAATATACCCAGTTGTTAGACTGACAGATGCAGATCTGAGAAATAAAGGGTTATACTTCAGTTCTGCAGAATTTCTTTTTTTAGGTCTGTTAGTTTTTGCAGCTGTAAGAAAAGGTTAAATACTCATGAGAAAAGGGTGTTGAAAATTGTGAACGTTCATTTTAATATAATCCTACGAAGCTTGTCAGGTTCTAGTTAAAAATCTCACAACTCATTTTCTTAGTATTGTCCTAGGCCAGTTTAATACTCCTTTGAAAGGCACATGCAACCTAAACTTTAAAAAAAGCAAAAGATATTGCTATTAAAATAATATCTCTAGAAGGTTTCAGAAGGTTCACGGATTTGGAGATATTTTATTGTCTTTAAATTTCAAAACCTTAATGCACTGAAGAAATATCTGATGAAACCTTCCTGTCATACCTGTGGACCTGGAAAAAAAGAAAATTATGTTTCTTTTAAACCAGTATGTAAAGTCTAGCCAAAAAAAAAAAATCATCTAATTATGTATCTGAAGGAAACTTTTATCCATTCCTGTTTTGTATGATTTTTTTCCCACAAGATCATGTCAACAGACTAAATTGATAGATTATTAAATTTTTTAAACCATCATCTTCACTCTCTTAATCAGTCACAAATATGAATGAAATTATATAGTTTCTTCCTTCATTTGCTGATTATAAGATCCAGCCTCTGCAGAAGTCATTATTTGTATTTATATGACAGGCTTCTAAATTTAAAAATCCCTCACTCTTTAATGACTGTGAGTAAGAGTGCTTGGGAGCTATAAATATCCCAGCTCCCCAGGAGATAAAAGCAGATTTTGAAGGAGGGGTTGTCCATCTGTTCACCTGTGCGATGTCCTCCTGAAGCCCCAAACCCACCCAAGCACAAGCAGCCCCGTGTCTCCCGTGTGCCACACGTCCCCCACCCGCCAGACCTCAGCTCCGTGGGCTCCATCAGCCTCCCCCAGAGCTCACCGGTCTGGTGTGCCTCGTACTGGGGAACACAGCAGGCGGTTACTGCTGTGAATCAATAATTAAAATATTAACTATTAATGCCCTGCAAACACAGACTTGTTCAGGACACTGCCAGGGAAGGGTGAGCCTGCTTTTTGATCTGAGCAAGTGCTGATATTCATCGAATACAAATACTGGTTTCACTGGACGGGGAAACCAGGAGAAAACCCAGTGGTGAGTCAGAGGTGGAGCCTCGGCTGGCAGGAGGCTCTGGGATCTGGGGTCTGACTTCTCTCTTCCCCTTTCTCCTGGCCCATCATTTTTGTTACCCAAGACTCAGCACTGTCGCATTCAGTGGGACAAATGTGGAGTCACTTGATAAATCAAAAGCAGGAAACACAGTGAGTTTTTTCTAGCAGAAGACAAAGCTTTGTAAGACCATCATGTTAGACAGAGAGTCTGAGCACGGTGTGCACCTTCATTCCTCAAGCAAGGAGTGCCTCTGCCGAGGAATCTGTTATAAATCACATTTTTAGTGAGACTGGCAAAGCCGCATAACTCTGGCCTCGGGGAACCTGTCTAATTTGTCAGCTAAAATTCAGTCTCCCGATAGAAAACTAGTCCGTTCATGCTCCGTGAAGGCTAATTACCCATGGAAGGAATCTGCTCAGGGAACTGTCAGCAGTGATGTGGTGTGGCTGCGAGCTTCCCAGGGAAGGTGGGCAGAGTTCCTGCTCCTCCCGTGCTGAGCCGGAGCCGTGCAGCCGCCCTGCCCATCCTGCACACCTGCACTGTCACTGCCATGTCCTGAGAGAGGTGTCCCAGTGGGATGGCTTGGCAGGGAAACCCCTTGCTCCCAGCAGCAGGCTGCCCTCCGTGCCTGGAAGCGACAGGATTGTCTAACAGAGGCAGGATTTGCAAGAAAAGGGGTGTTTGGTCAGACCATCAGCACAGTTGCAGAAGCCAGGGGGGTTCTTATGCACGCATCTCCTTCAGCCCCGCAAAGGAAGCTGCTCACAAACTCGCTGTTCCTTACGTGTCCAGACAGAGGGGACACAAATAGCATTCAGCAAATAGGAGTCTCCAAAAATAATCCTGGGAAGAAACACTCCTTAAATTCTTAGGAACTTGTTTTTTATGATCATTCACATGCATTGTAAACTGCAAAATCTCCAACACTGAATAAATTGCCACAAGTCTAACATTTCTTATGTCAGAGGAGAACTGAGTTTCTTTACTGGACTCATGAAAGTAGTTATAAAGATTTTCTAACTACAAATCAGAGTTTAATTCCCTTCCATAATATTCAGTGTGCAGTATGGTTTTTTTCCTCTGGGATATTATCCTCTGTCATTTGTCCCACACTTCAATGAGCAAAGTACCTCTGTAGCTCAGTTCCAGATTCGTGACATTTTTAAATGACCATGTTTCAGTGCTACTAAATATGTAGCCCAAACTTAGACTATGTCCCTACGATAGCAATGAAAATGGGAAGAGATTTTGGAACAGTTGTTGATTCTTGGGGAAAAAAGTGATCATTCAAAGTTACTAGCAGCTAGAGGATTAGTACCTGTCAAGGCCAAGTTGTGATCCTGTAAGAAATCTCTTTGTTTGACTGTTTAACTTACTTAAGCAGTTTTTCTGTCATGCAGTTATGAACAGGTCTCCTGGACTGAACTAATTGTATAAAATAAGGAAAATAGGTATGAACAACAAGATAACTGCTTGGGTAACAGTTATGTCCAGCCCCAACCTATCTGCAGCCACTTTTTCATCTATTATAGGAAGACTTAGGTGAAAAATACTGTTACCAAAACCTGTTTGCTGCAATTAAAAGTATAAGGCAGACTAACCAGATAAGCCTGACTTCAGAGGGTGCTGAGTGCAAGTTTGCAAGAAACTGAGCAGTCTTGGGATGATTATCAACCTTGAAATAATGCCCTTGTTTAACTTGCTTGATATACCAAGGCCCCTCTGTCCTGTTTGACTCCATCAAGTTCGTGTGTTTGTTCTCTTAGATGGCATCAATAACCAGTCTCTTCTCAGAGTGCTGTGTAGAAAAGGAGGCGTAATTGTCTGAAAAGAGGCCTGGTAAGTGTTTGCTTTTAAATCAAAGAACACTTTTGAAATATTAAATAAAGAGGGACTACAATATATAAGTCACTCCAACCCATCTCAGAAATACTGATGCACATTAATGATTTACTTTGGGCTCATACATCTATTTGCTTTTGCATTTAAAACACTGCATTGTTACCTTGGTAACCCCAATATCTCGCACAATTTAGCTTATTCTCCATCTAAAGTACACCCTCTTGAGGAAATTCATACAGGTTCTCATGAGAGCACTTTTCCCTTTTCCCCCCATTGTTTGTAAAGGAAGAAATAATGACTGGTTTTGTCATGAATGGGCCACTTTTGTCTTTTCTTCCTCCCCTCTCCCATCCCATTAATGACAGCTGAGTTTTAATCTTGACACACATTCAGTCTGTGTTCACTGTTTAACAATGATCCCAGTCTTAAAGGAGTTGGGTGGCTCTATTCCCATACTGATATGCTGCTGAGGCCCTTTCTAAGGAATTCCTCTCCTTCTTTGGGAGGATACCTTCATTCTCAGCAGTCTGTCCTCTCACGTGTATTCGTCTACACAAGTACAGGAGGTGGGGGCTGCAGAATGCGGGCAGGGAGTGTGAGAGGGCAGGGTGGGATAACTGGCACTGCCACCTTCCCACAAAGCCTGACAGGGCAGATGGTTCTGGGGAGGCAAGTCAGAGCTGGAAAGGAAGATAAACTTTGCAGTTCATGCTGTGACACAGCCCAGAGCTACAGCAAACCCAGACTAGACCCCAAGCAAGCCCCAGGCAGCTCCTGATCCAGAAGATGCTGTCCAGGTCCCTCCTGTCCCCCCCTGGCACAGGGCACCGTGGGGCTGCCACACCTGTGTGAGCACAGGCCAGAAGGATGCCAGTCAGTGCAGAGCTCTGGAGAATTACATCCAGGGGAAAACGTGCCCGAGGAGGGGTGTATGGAGGAGTCTATCCATCCCCTGAGCAGGGACAGCACAGCCACAGCCACACACTCCCTCTGCTAACGCCAGAAACAGCAACAACCTTGTAGCCCAACCTTTGGGCTACAGCACAAATTAATGTTTATCCCAGACGCTGATTTTTATAATTAAGAAGATTTATTCAGACTGGTACGGAAGAAATTGAAGAGGTAACTGCAAGCTTAAAGCTACAGAAGAGTTTCAGAGCTTGTTACTCAACATTATTTACTTGCTGTGTAATCTCATCACTCATTGACCTCTGGCAAACAAAGCTCTGAGCTGACAGCAGCTTCCAACTTTTCTTCCTCAAGCCCTGATTCTTAAAAATACCTTCTTTTTAAAGTTATATTTCAACCTCTACAGACACTCTATCCAAAAATCTCTCTTAAAAGCACCATCCTACCCATTTTGCATTGAAGAAACTCATAGAGGAGTTCACAGTAAGCCAGGTAGGGAGATTATTTTTTCTTAACAAGACTAAAGAAGAAAAAATTTGAAAGGAAGCAAAGTCAACCTGCTTATAGAAAGAAAAAAAAAAACCTCCTTTCCCGATTTTTTTTTTCTCTTTGATTTATAAAAACATCTTGTCAATCCCTGCAGGGTTTCTGAGAGAAAAAACATCTGAGACCCCTACACAGCAATGTAAGTTAGATACATGTGAAGAAGAAAAGATTGACTGATTTAATGATTAAACAAGAAGAGGAGGTATAAATGACTGAGGAATCTATCAGGGAAACATATTAACTGCAGTTTCCTGATCTGTCTACCTTTGCATTCTTAATAATTCACTTGGAGGAGATGCTGAGGTGAGTGTCTCAGCTCTTCCTAACCTGAAAGATAGAGAGGTATTATCCTTTTCACCCACAGAAAAACCCGATCAGATTTTATCCAGTTTGTTACAGTTAATAAATCTGTCTCAATACTGATGAAAGTACTTTGGATTATGTCATCTTTATACATTTTTTTAATTTAGATGAAATGGAGTGTTTTTCAGATTTTTTTTACAAAAACCGTAACATTTTTTTTCTTTCTAGGCCAGATTATTCTCTGAAATTCTCACGGTTTTGAAGTGAGGATAAAAGATGTTTATCAGCATTCTAATGTGAAGGAGAAAAGAAAAGTTTATTAAGAGATTTGCAGCATTTGGAGAAAGCAAGAGTAAATAGAGTGCATCCTAATCTGGGTAGGAATGACAACACACAACTACTTTTATAACCACCATATAAATATAGAACTGCAAAAACTAAGTGCCAGCAATATAGTCTTAAGAAATACTGTGAACAAAATACTGACTGAATTTGCTGGTTTAGTGACAGAAATAACAAAATTAATCAGTCAAATGAGCCTAATGATCTTGAGTGAGGGTATTTTTTCCTGTCACACAGAAAGGGAGAGTATTTTATAGGACTTACCTCCAGGAGATGAACAACCTTCTGCTGAGCACAAATGGAATGCTAATGGCTTTGAAAATGAAAGTTACTTGTGCATCTAGAACTGCCATTGACCTCAGACAAGGATTCACCATCTTGTGGTTCTACCTTTGCTGAGGGACATCCACGAAAATTCTGGAAACTGAGACCCAGGCTACTTCTGTTCCTTCATGTGGGAAAAGCTCCTGGTGTAATTTGTGCTGTGCTCATTCTGGGGGCAAACCCAGAGATTTTACAGTAAATTCAGGCTGATGTAAGAGGAGATGAAATTGGTGTGAGTAGAGCAGCCTCTCCTCTGTGTTCTACTTGGGAACATGCTCGGTTACAAGGGGCACGTTATCTTCTCCTCCATGAAAGCGCAGCTGTGTTGCCTTGCAGATTATTGGAAAAGAAAGCCAAAGCACCATTCCTGTGTGATCACTTCCATGTTCCTCCCCTCACAGCCCTGCAAAAGCCACCCCACAAAAGCTGCTCCTGCAGCCCTGACCGTCCCCAACCCCGTGGAGTGGTCTCATGTGCCTGCCAAGGGTGGGGAGAGGTGGGAGAGCAAACTGTGGCTGAGGTGACAGAGGAGAAGCCTGGAGGGTGTTCTCCTCTTGCCTTATCAGTGTGGGAGCAGAGGGGAGGGGGGAGAAGGTTGTTCCTGGCTGTAGTGCACATTTCCCCAGCTCAGCTGAAGTACTCGTGCTTGTGGTTCATCCTCACAAATGCCATGTCAGGCCCTGGGCCAACACAAACACCAAGTCTCTCTTCAATATATGCAGTGAAAAAAACCAGTTCCAGCTCTCTCCAGATGAGAGTGTTTGCAGCCAGGGGGAGGAAATGAGGAGGGCTCTGGTTGTTGTAGATGGGCAGTGCTGATCTCTGCCCTCAATAGGTCCTGTTGTGGAGAGCTCAGCTATTTCTCCTAAGCTGGCATGCTTTAGAGGGGATTATCAGACAAATAAGAAGGTGTTCAAACACTCCAGGAGAAGATCTTGAAGGCACACGTCTTAATTCAGTATGAGAGCTTTGACAGGAATGCCAGCACACCCTGTGATCCAAGGAGATGGAGGTGCTTTATGCCCCATGCCAGTAGGAAACCTCCAGTGTTCCTTCCTGATAAACACATGTTAACGAGAGACAACATATTTGATGTTATTTGTTTGTTGGCTCTTTCAAATATCCCCATGTTGTAAAAGTTTGCAAAACCACCTCCTCCACTCTCAGGTGTTGGTAAAAACATTCAAGCCTGACATTTAAATAGGCTGAGACCTCGAAGTCTTTTTTGTTTTCTTGTGCCTGGAGAGCCAGTCATGCATGAAGCAGAAATAGCATGAATAAAAAAAAAAAACTAAACCAAACAAGAACTTTGCAAGAAAGGGAGCAACTGAAATGGATCCTGTTTGATCACAGCTGGAGATACGAAGGAAAAAAAAGAGAGACATTAACTTTGCTTGCAGGTGGTTGGTCACTAAAAATGAAATAAAATAGAAAAGATATCATAAATTAATAAATTATTCATGGTAATTAGGTTGCCAAGCATAAATCCATGTGGTTTTCACTGAGAATAAAGATTGCAGCCTGGTTTCCTGGCCTGGATCCAGATAAGGTGATTACATTGTGCCTACTCAAATTTCCCCTTCAGTTCAGCTTGATGTATTTGTCTTCCTCTCTGAAAACTGTTGTCTAACAAATCTAAAATCTGCCACTTGCCTTTCACTGTTGGGAGGCTTTGGGGTTTGCTACAGGACTCTTTATACCTCTACTCAACTAGGCTTCATATTTCTTAGCCTGATAGCACTAAAAAAAAGAGAGCTCAAGCCACAGCAGTGCTAAGTGCTAAGATTTCTAAGATTTCCATACAATTATAAATCTGACTGTCCTTAAGTGAAAACTTTAAGCCGTGCCAAACCCCACCCAGTTCAGCCCAGTCTCCAAAAGCTGTTACAGGTTTGTAGCATGAGTTAGGAAGCAGGTTTCAGTCGGGCTTCCCTCTGCAGATATAGACATTGCATCCTCATGCTTCCCTGTGGGCTGGGGATTATCCGCATGGAACTTGGAGTTTTGGAGAAGCTCACAAACACTTCACAGGCGCTGGAGGCTGTTCCTGCAGCTCCACCTTTTGGGAGCTGCTTATTCTTTTACTGGAGAGAGACTTAACCTTGTTGTATTTGTGGCTGACATTAATCCCTAAAATAGAAAGAATAAAGCACCTTGGAGGTTTTGAAGATGCACTGATTCCTCCTGAAAGCTCTATAATGTGTTAGGCTGGAGATACTTTTATTCTGAATAGTTTCTGAAGGCTGCCCAGTATCAGCAAGGACCATGATTTATATACATACTTACCATCACCATTAAAATGTTTTCTGTGGTGCTTTCTGTTTAAGATTTACTTGGAATCCTTGTGCCAGATTGGGACGTGCTCAAAGTAGACTGTGTCAAATACCACAGCATCTAGTCCATGTGGAATTCCATATTATTCTTATATGTTTGAGATGGATTTGTTTTCTAATCCTCCAGTTGCAGCCTGGAGCCTTCAAGCAGTAAAGTGTCGAGTACCCTCAGCACAGCTGGGTGATTTCTGTGCTGCAGTGGGAGGCCAGCTTATCCTGCCCCTTTTTGAGAGTCCAGCACAGCAGGAGCAGGTGCTACCCTGTGCTGGGGGTCTGAAGCCATTTCAAACGCGCAGGAAGCAACCTGCACGCCATGAACTTCCAAAACACCTGGAGCTGGACTACAGCACTAGTCCACCTCTGCTGGAAGAAGCAGGGCTGTGTTGGAGGCTGAAGGGGTCGATCCAGAGCCCACCAGAAGTTCTGACACACATGCATTCCACTGGGACTTGAACCAAGTCTGTGCTGGGTTTTAAGATCAAAAGCCATCGTGGCAGCCAAGAGTGAACTTTAAAGGAAGAGAATCTCCCCAGAAAAAATATCCTCACTTGTTGGTTCCAGAAACTTGGGGGGAACGAGTGAAAAAACTAATAACTCTCAGATCAACAAAAAATCCTTTTTACCTCTTTTCACTCTTCCACCATGGATTAAATTGCTTTGATGAATATCAGACACGTATTTGCCTTTCATCACTTTTCATATTCTCAGCCTTGCCCCCAGACTCAGCATCTCTCTTTCAGACTACTAAATATTGTATGTGCACAGGAGCAATTTGGTGTGTATAATGATAGCCATGATTGTTAAATTGGTTTCCAGTGTCTTCCAGGCTGCGTCCCTGCAGAATTGCAATTAAACACTTGACAAACCACAAGGCTATGCTAATCCCACTTCAAAAATCTCCACTGGCAAAGATGGCAGTCTGCCTTCCTTCTGCACTGAAAGACAGGCAGACCCAGCATTACTCAGGCTCTTCTTAAAAATCCTCTTTTCCCCTTTTGGTGGTTCGTGTTTCAGCTGTAACATTCTGCCTGAGTTGGCCATTGCCGTGTAACAATCTCCCCTTTGTTCAGCCCTGTACCTCATTTCTCTCTATTAGCCTTTAATCCCTGTCAGGGTTTCACCTTTGCAACGATGAGGTCACAGCTCATGTTGATTGGGAAAGGAAATCCTGATGATTGTTGCTGACAGAAAGCTGATAATGCTGGTTCAGACAGCAATAAATTCTCAGTCTCTAAATGAAGACTAATCTTTGAGCCAGAAATCACCTCTTTCAGTAGTTTTTTTGGGCCTCATTCACAAATATTTTCCCATGCTCAAGCTGCCTGACCTTTGGAGCATTCAATGCACCTATGTTATTGTGCAGAACTGTTTTCCAGGGATCCAAATAAGCAGCCATCTATCAGTGAGAGGCAGGTGAAATTAGGAAATAAATCAGTGGTGTTCTCCTCATTGGGAATGCAGCACTTGGAGCTCTCTGTAGCCTCTGCAGCCCTGAGTGCCGAACTGCTCTGTGCTGCTGAGCCATTCTGTCCTGTCAGCATTTTTATTTCTTCAAATGATGGTGTTGTCATTATGTTATTTTTTTATTTTTTTGGGACACAAATACAACATGCAGAGAGATAAAGAGGTGAGTAGGAGGCATTTGTGCTGTGAAATTCATGTTGCTGACCTGATGAGTGATTCAATAAAGACAGTTCTTGAATAACCCTGAGCAATGTAGATGCTCCTTTCACAACATCATAAATGCTGCCTTCGGTGCAGTTCACCACCTTAAATCAAGTGTGGCCATTCTCCTCTGCATTAGCCAGGACATGCAAACCCCTTGCACCTCCTGCAAGGACACAGCTCCTTGCCAGGAGAGAAGTTCACCAACAGCTGGACAAGGAGAACTTCACTTGAAATCCAAAAATTCAAATAATCAACAATACTGTCCAAAACTTTTCTTCTACATGTTGTATTGTCCTATTCTTTCTGTTCCTCCTGCTGTTCCCCAAACCAGAAGTTCCCTCAACACACTGCAATGTAGTCTACCCCCATGTCTCACCTACCTACCAGAGCCTCAGTGCTCCCCAGTGCAGCTGCTCTGTGCCCTGATTCACTCCTGGACAGCCGAATCCAGGCTCAGTTCTCCAAGGAATGAGAGGCCAGGGGTTGAAAGCTCCAGCTCCCTCCCTGCCAGCCCAGCCTGGCTATTGTTTCTGTCTCTCAGCAGGCTGTGCTCACCCCTTTGATCAAAATAACTCTGGTCTGAATGCAGATTTGAACTTTACAAATTGGGTTTCCCCCAAGTAACAAAGTGGGCATTTACTGCCTTTCCTGCCAGCAGTAACACAACTCCATGCTCCAGCACAGCTGGGAGCACTTTAGTCGAGCAATCCCTATGTAATCTGTTATAATTTTTTTCTTCCTTCCACAGTGTGTTGGTCTTTCCAATGGCAAAAATCCACTATTACTTGGCCACAATTCTCCCCGAGCACAGGCTCCAGCAGAGCTCCTGAGGGGAGCAATTCAGGTCCCTGAACACAGATGTGCAATGCCACAGTAGGTGATTTGGGCTGCCAAGATACCCACACCGGGCTGGCAGACGGGATGGAGGAGCTGTGGAAGAGACAAACATTTCTGGAGGGGCAGCCAGAGCCCAGGGGGGCTGTAATGGAGCCTTGACAAGATCTCAGTTGGTTTCAGACACCAGAGCCTGTCCAGCACTGTGCCATGAGAGAGGTAGATGCTCCTATGCTCACCAGCAGAAGGGATGGGTAAGTTTGCACCACACATTGTCAGGGCTCAGAACTGGATTGTTGCATGATGCACAGAAACCAGCACTTTGGTGTTTATACTGGTACTCCCACCTTGGCAAGGATAAATCTCAGTATGTTCGTATTCTTATCCTTATGCCTACAGGTAACTAACTATTTGATGTGTCTTATACATGTCTGCATCTATCAGATTTTCCAATCCTTCTGTCAACTGAATCTACTGGCCTGTGGGTTAAACTCCTCGAAGGACAAAGGGGAGTTTTGTTCCTTGAATTGCTTTGACTTCAGGGTTCTTTCCTAACTTGGTTTGGAGAAAACTCTACTGTCAGCTACACTTCGTGTGCAAGAGAAATTTCTCATTAGAGAAATTTGGCTGGACCAAGACTCCTAAAGCTGCCTCACACCCCCAGCCTCTTCACACATCCACATCCCACTCTGCTGGGACAGCTCAGGAGCCCAGGGACAGCAGCAAACACCAGGGCTGGGGAGCAGACCAAGGGCCAGGTTTGTCTCGGGCCACACAACTTGAGCAGACACCTGGGAAACGCTCAGGTAAACTCTGCCCAGGGCGGTGCTGTCCCTGAACACAGAGCCCAGGAGCCAGGGTGCTGACAGTCTGGGGGACAGGGGAGGGGGCAGCAGCGCTTTCCAGGTGACATTTACTGAGCGCAAGCCCAAGGTGGAGAGCCTGCAAGTCCTTCCTCAGTGACCGTCTTCCACTGTTTAACAAGCGACTGTTGGCTCTGCTGTGCAGCTCCTTTGTATTTATTTGAATCGTATTGCCTTGGAATCTTATAAAATATCAGCATTTCTATTCCTCAGTCCCAGGTGAGGGGGCAATACAATTGCCCATTTGCTGCAAGTTTCACATGCATAATCTCTGGTTTAAATTTAAGAATGGGCTGAGGGAAAGCATAACATTACTTTCTAGTAACTCCAGTATATTTTATTTTCATGTTCTAGTCAGGGAAGGATGGCATTTAAAGAAATTACTTTTGTAAATACCTTAGCACATACTTTCTTATTTGTTATCCAGCCAAATTTTAAGGAGATTAAGGACTAGGTAATAAAAAGCATTGACATACCTAAATACCACAGAAAACTAATCTGTCTTGACTCTTGTGACAATGTCAGTAGGCATCTCTAGATATTCAGGAAGCTGGCCATGCGGAAAATAGTTTCAGAATCACAGTGCCTGTCAAGTATTTGTTGGGTTCCTCCCCATCAATAGTTTAATTTTTGGTAAAAAGAAAAAAAAAGAGTTTGATGTGTTATGAGGGATCTAATTCATCTAGCATTGTAGAAGAATTGAAAAGAAAACAGAGGATGGGGAGACAGACAGCAAAAGATGCCAAGTCATTAGTGAAATTATCAGGTCAAAACTAATGGCAGTGCTCCAGGGACTCCAGGAAAGCAAATTCAGGCCATGAAACACAACTGGAAGAGAATGAAAATGTATTATCTGGACAAGTCAGAATGCAGTGTAACTTCAGACATGGATGCTATGCAGTTATTTCAGTGTCAGTTATTGCAGTTATTGCGAGTTCAGTGTCATGTAACATTTACCAGCTGAGAACAGAGCAGGGCTTGATCTCCAGATCCCACCTCAGCTGACCCCTGTGCCTGTTCAGAGCCGTCAGCCCCTGCCAAGGTAAGCCCATCTCTAGCTCTGGTTTAGCTCCTCTCTAAGCCTGTCTCAGTAAGCAGTTCTGCAGATCTGGGAAATCTTGTGGGTTTAGCGGGGGGAAAAAAGCATCTCATTTTGTCAATGACCTGCAATGAGAGCAATCTTGTAGCCACCCACACCCATCAGGTAACTGTGCTTGGCCAGACACCAAAACCAAAGTCAGGCCTGAGCCAGCAGTGATTTCAGTGTAACCTTTTCCTGGCAGGGGCTTAGGGAAGCCCACGTCTTCTCCAACTGCATTAATGCCCACCTGGATACTTGGCTGCCTCTTTCTCCCACTGCACCCACATGGCCACCTTCTCTGCTCTCTGTCTGACACGGGGCCAGCAGCTCCACAACCCAGTGGCTTACGGGGGCAGAACATCTCATTGCTCTTTGCTGACAGACACTGGCATCCGAAATACTCTGTGTTCCCAGCTGTTCCCCATCTGAGAAAATTAAGGAGGGGGAAGTGGAATAAGGGGTCAGGTGTGACTCTTGCTGAGGGTAAAAATGAACTATGGTTATAAACATTCAGAGAGCTCAGCAGCCACAGGTACATGAGTTGGAAAGAACAGAGCTGTTTGCACGAGTTGGACAAACATCACTGAAATCAGTCTCACACATCATTCAAGACAAAATGAAACTCACTGGTACTAAAGAAAGCAAAGTTTACATGATTTGTTAACTGATGGAGTCTGATTAAAAAAATAAACTATGAGATTTAGTGGCTGCAAAAGAGGTCCCTAACCCATAAGACATGAAGTGCATCATAAGCTGAAGGCTGCAGAGTCCATTTTTCCTCATGCTCTGTGTAGTTGTTTTACAAACTACTACTTTATCCTCTCTTGATACCGTGGATAACTGGATGTTTCCTGGTAGAGCTAGACAAATGCTCACCAGCTCAATAGGTACAAATGTACACAATTTTTCCTCTTTGGAAGAGAAAAATCCCACTTTTTTTCTAATTTCTAACTACTAGACAGCTGGCCACAGTTAAAGCACCCTCTAGTACTTTCTGGTTAGCCTTAGTTATACACATATTTATAATTTTCCAAACCTAAACTGTAGTTACAGAGTTATGATGGTATCCATTACACTGGTGCTTTTTTATCATTGTTACAACTTCTGCCCAAAATGTTGGCAGTATTAGGACAACTCAGCAACATGTAATTTAACTTACCTCGCATCAAGAGCCGAGGGTGGTCCCTCTGATCAGGTCCAAGGTCACTGATGGGGCAGGTTCAGAGAAAGTTGTTCTTGCCTTTGCCAGGGTGTGCCTGATGAGGGAAGCCCAAAAGCTCTTTTATCAGCTCTCCCCCATCACTGTGTGACCTGCACCAGATCCCGCTCATGGGAAAACCACACCTGGCCAAACCAAGGAGCTCATCACCATCCTGGGAATCACCCAGCCAGCGTGGCTCTGTGAGCACTGCCAGGGCCAGATACCCATCCTCTGGGGTGTGATACACCGCAGCTGGGTTTATTTCTCTGCATTTATTGGTGTTTAATTTCAATGGGGCCAGCGACTCCATTTCCTTCCAAGCAAAACCAAGGCCAGGTGTAAGCATAAAGCAGACGTGCTTTGCCCTCGTGGGCCATTAACCACCATCCAGCCCCTCGCTGCACCTCTGCACTGCGTGACATTCTGCTGGGGCTGTGACGGGCTCCTGCCCACGGGCACGAGCAGCCCCTGCAGCCCAGTTGCTGCTGATGAGGCAGAAGGGAGCGAGCCACGTCTCCTGGCTCCCGGGGCCCAGTGCCAGACGTGGAGTTAGGGAGCCCCTGGCAGATGCTCAGTGACGGTTCAGAGGGGCTGGATCATACACACAGGGACCAGAATAGCATCAAACAGCCCAGATCCTCAGTCCTCACTTTTTGGCATTACCAAGCACTATTTCAGCATGAGCTGGGGCATAAACCTCCCCGGGTTGCTCACAGTTGCCTACATGACCTTTTAGTTAACCTAGTTCAGCTATTAAGCTCATCTTGTTCCATCCCCTGCGATGGGCAGGGACACCTCTCGCTAGACCAGACTGCTATTTTTGAGGGTGACTGACTGCAAACCTTTGAAATGAGCATCCCTGGGAGACCTCAGCTGACATCTTTTAAAGAGCCAGCAAAAATCCCAGCTTAAAGAAAAGAAGGGCTTTTTGTTGTTGTTGTTCCTTTCAGAGATAATGCCTTTCCCATAAATCAAAAAGGAATATTTTTAATTACTTATCATAGAATGATAGAATATCCTGAGCTGGAAGGGACCCACAGGAATCCCTGAAGTCCAGCTCCTGGCCCTGCACAATCAACAATCCCACCCTGTCCCTGACAGCTTTCTAAACACTCCTTGAGCTCTGGGTGTTAAATGTACTAAGAGGCAAAAGGGGAGCAGCAGCCACAATTTTCCTATGCAATGTGGATTAACACCACCAGAGAATACAGAAAAGTCATGTGTCAGCCTCCCTGTAAAGGCCTTTTCTGGAATACTAAATCCAAGCTGCTGAAACACTGTGAGAAGGTCACTGACAGACCTGTCCCACAGAGCCCACGCTCCCGTTTGCTGCCACAGCTGGCACCTGCTATTTCCTGCATCAACAACATCTACACAAACAGACCAAACCCACAAACCCTTGTTTAAAAAATAAAGGGAGCAGGATCACACTGACCTTCCAGCTGATCTCATTCCAACCCCCTGCCATGGGCAGGGACACCTTCCACTAGCCCAGCTTGCTGCAAGCCCCATCCAACCTGGCCTTGGACACTCCCAGGGATGGGGCAGCCTCAGCTTCTCTGGGCAACCTGTTCCATGCCAGTAATGTCTGAGGAGGACTGGTTTGCGTGGGGAATGTAGATATAATGAATTTGCTTACGGGAGCTGTATCATACAATTTCCCTGGGAAGCAGAAACCATGGCATACTTCAGAGTATTTCCCATCTGACTTTCTTTATTTCTTCATATCTTAACAAACATAACAAACTGAAACATGGTGCTATTTCTTTTCTGTTCCATAATAAAAAAAGATACGTTATTTTGATGCCCAGAAAATACATTAAACATTCATTTATTTGTGAGATTTTCATTATGTTATTACATATGCCTTGGTTTGGTGCATAGGAAATGTACAGTTCAACAAGCTAATTTTATTACCAATTTTAGAAAGGCATGGAGCTTTATGACAGACAGGTGAGAAAGGTCTGAGTTTCCCCTGTATTGCTGAGTACAGGTGAGACTGGAATTTAAGCAATATGCCTTATCTTTGTGACAGAGTAATTTCAAAGAGAGGTGTTTGTTTAACTAGAATCAAACATAATCTTACAATAAAATAATAAGTACCAAAAAAAGGGAGTTGTTTTTTTTTTTTAATATGTGCAATAGCTTGTTAGGCTCCTACTATTTCTAATTCCTTTTGCACTTCCTCTTCTACCTGCAGCTGAATAGCACTTCTTAAAAATCCAGGCTGAACTTTTCAGGAATTATTAGCAATTCTAGGAGCCTGTTCAGAGTTATCCTATGGGGGCCCAAACCCGAGTATTTAGCACTCTCTGATGATGTGAATCCTTTAAGGTAGTTAATATTGAGGTGAAATTATTAATCCTTACCCAACTGCTTCCATCCAGAGATAGTATATATTCATCCCAATGAACTCTGTTTTGTTCCACAGCCTCAGTCACTCAGGTTATCTGGCCAAGGAGCAATAGCTGAGATCTGCCTAAACATTTGGAAAAGTTTCAAATTTCACTAGGCAGCCGAGCATTTTTACACACTACTTATTTATACAGACAAACTACATCAGGCTCACTTAATCCGCTCCACCCTATGTCTAACCAACATAATATCTTGCTATTTGTCTTAAACTATAAACCAAATATTTAGAAACAAAACAAACAAAAGGACACTATTGGGTTTTACAAACAAGTATATGACATAATAGCTTGTGGTAATGCTGCAGCTGGAGCCCTGGGGTGCGGAGGCCCCCTCAGAACCAGTACTCGGACACGAAGATGTGGACGTTGACGATGTTCCGGTGGGACACCACCCCCCCCATCACGTAGTTCATCTCCAGCTTCAGGATGGCGTGGAAGGGTCCAACAATGGGCCTCACCTGGCGAACTACACCTGTGGGGACAGGAATAGGGAGCTGGGATTAACAGGAGAATCAGCCGAGCCTGGATGAGCTACGCTGCCGCTTGTGTTCAGTGCAGCCCACGGAATGGCATTTTATCTACTGGGTCTCGCAATAAAGCTGGCAAAATGAGAATCAATTACAACTTTCATATCGAAATACCTTGAAGAGAATATAGAATTAGCACTCATATGCTGCAGAAAAATCTCTATATATTCTGAAATTAGCAATATATTTTTTACCTTTTATTCAGAGACATAAATTCAACAAGCAGGCTGCGACACTGCTTCCCCACAGGACATTTCCCTGGATAATCCAGCCCACACATTGCCCCGAGGAGTCCACAAGCACACCTGGAGATGCCATACATCATTCCCTAGGCCTGGTGTTACAGCTCAGGCAGCTCCCAGCTGCTCCCATCTGAAGGATGTACCCAGATGTCCCAGCCACGGGAAGCCAAGGGCAGCAGGCACAGAGAGCCTCGTGGGGACCTCCTCCTCAGACAGCAGACTGAGCTGACAGCGCCTTTGGTTCAGAGGGAAATACACAGTGTCAGGAAGAAGGTTCTCCTCCTGCCTTGTGTGCTGGGGGTTATGTTTCACAGGCAGGCAGCACTCCAGTGCCATCCCAGAGTCCCAGCCAAGCTCCTGCAGCCATTCCCTGTAAGCACCCTGGCCTGAGATCTGATGGGAGACACAAACGGGTGCTTATGCAGGCTGTCAGCACCTTCTGCTAAGGCAGTGATGACATTACAGCTTTGTCCTGTTCAAACACTATCTAATATCTTCAGCATGCAGGGAAATTGCAAACCTCTCACCACAGTCACTTTCCTTGCCATGTTTGATGAATACACTTTTTAAGCATCCTTCCCCCTACAACTTATATGTACATACATTTATATATATTTATTTTTTATTTTTTTTTAGCTTTCTTGGCTACTTTTCTGTACCTTATAAAAATGACTGGGCTTGGCAGATGATGTATTGAAACAAAAAAGCCTTGCTAAAATTGCCCTTCCTTTCGGGTCACATTGGAAGCATTTTGCTAACAACCCATCCCATTAATGCAGGCCCTGCTCTGACTGACAACCACGGAAACACACAGCGTTGGAATCACTCAGTGATTCCCACTGGAACCCACCCTGGGAGCAGCTCCTGCTGTCATCACCAAGCTCTGAGAGCAAAGGCTGCTGGTTCCATTTAGTAATGGTTTTAAAGCATTCTACACTCCCTTGCCCTGCTTTAGTAGATTCTGCTCTGGTCTGGAGGTGGGATTGCCAGTGGGGATGCCCCACTACGGCATCCGTTCACACATCACTGCATCCAAAGCCATCAGTAACTTTCTCCTCCCTGTTCGGATGCATCCTGCTAACAGGCAGCAAAAAAGGTGTGATGGGAAAGCTCTGCCAGCCTTGTGGCAGTGCCTTCCCACCCACTTTCAAAATCAAGCCTATAAAATGGTTTGGGAAGTGAACACCGTGCATGCCGACAGCTCTGCTGAAGCAGAAACTGAGGGAATGGACAGAGAAACACAATACTACCACAACATTAAATAAAACTGAAAAAACAACAAGCAAATCTTCCAGTTTGTTGTGCCAATGTCCTGAATGGTCCTGAAATGACCACCCTGCAGGAACTATTTCAGTCCTCTCCCATGAAATGAACAGGATGATCCAGCAGGTGGGTTTGTGCTACAGCACAAGTGTAAGCATGCAGTCATTTGGAATGGGCAGCAGGAAAAAAAGAGTTAGGGGAAAACCTTGACATGTTCTACTGGACAAAAGCGTGAGAGGTTTGCAGCTCTTGGCAGATTGACTCCTCGAGAGCTTTACATTCTTGTTTTGTGACAAGTGCTAAAATGGGAAATCTGAATATTTTTCTCCACCAACCTCAAGGACAAATGCAAGTGGAAACTATGCAACAGCAAAGCTACTCAGAGCCTGAAATCAGGCTACACACTTATCCAATTCCCAGCGATCCTGTCACAGTGCTCCCAGGACTTGTCTCCGAAATGCTGTGTAAGGCCACCTTCCACAAGGTGTTGCTGCCATTTCGTGCTGCCTGTGTGTGGTTCTCTGCTGTCTCATGCCTTTCACAGGAGGTACAAGGGAGGGGCAGCTCTGCCAGACCCAAACAAGGCCAGCAGTGCCAAAGAGAAATCCAGAGAAAAAGCTGGAGATCCGGGCCGGGTCCCTGTAATTCACACACATGGGTCAGTGAAATCAGTTTGAAGGAGCCACAAGTAATAATTCTGGATGTTTTCAAGCACCGTGGATTTAGGAGACACTGCAGCATTTGCATCAACATGCTGTTTCACTCACATTTTTGGCAGACTAGTGGGTCCAGATTGGTGGTCTGGCATCCGTCACAATTTATAGCTGAACATTAAGTATAAAAACATACCTTCCCGTAATTAACAGGAAGGTTACAATTTTTAGATGCACTGAAAAGTCAGGAAATGCAGGAATTAAGCTGTTGCTTTTTGATATCTTATTTACCAGTCTAAGTCCAAAGTGGCTGGATGGAGCCACTCAGATTTGACATCGGGATAACTGCAGATTGGGAATCAGTCCTGCATCAATGCAGCAGTGCCCTCTGTCCTGTGAGTTGCTCTCTGTAGGATGTCAGGAGCACAATGGTGTTGCTCAGTAAATGACCTGAAAACAGAGGCTTCTCACATACTAACACTTGGTCCTCTTGGGGACCAAAACTTCAGGCTCTACAGTTGGCAAAGGGGGTGAGTTTATGTAAGGAAGTTCACCCCAATCTTTTCCAAACAAAATTAATTTCAGCTAGGTAAGCACTTTGCACAAAACAAATAAACAAGGAGAAAATGTGTTTATATTTGGACAGGGAGAATCACCGATAATAAACAAACATGGAGGTTCCCACTGCTGCAGAATCCCATGTGGTGGGCATCCCTGAGCACCTGTGTCGTCTTGCCTACGGGCACATCTGTGACACCAATTGCTGGTGCCCTCCAGCCTGATGTGCTGCTGGTGCTGCTCCTTCTCTTTGGTTCATAACCTGTGACCAAACACAGGCTCAATCTGCAGAGAATGCCCCGTGTCACAGGCCAGGCAAAGCCCTTCCATCAGCTCACCTGTGTTTGCATTTGCTGTTTTGTTAACTGAGCAGAGATGTCACTACACATCCCAAACCTGCGTGGCTATCTTCATGGTTTGTTGACCTCCTTTAGAAAGCAATGATAAGACTTATTTTTTCCTTCACACTTTTCTCCTATTGTAAACAGGATCTGTGGCCATCCTTTCCACCTGCTGCTCTGTGTAAGCAAACAGCCTTGGAGTGAGAGGCAGCAAGTTTTTGGATGTCACAGTGATAAGTCTGACCACAGCCCAGAACTTCTAAAGCTCTGTAATTAATACACTCAGTTGTTCTCTTGTCCTATTTCTTCTTTCACGTTTCATATTTTGAGTTTGTCTAAGGTAAAAGTGTGTCACCCTGTGTAGTGAAGACAATAACCTAAATAATTTCTAATACTTATTTTCCAATGCTTTTAGTGAAGGAATTTTTCCTAATACTAATCTAAGTGTCCTCTGGTGCCACTTGAGTCCAGTTCTGTCCCTTGTTCCCTGGAGCAGAGCCCGACCCCCCCCGGCTCCCCCCTCCTGCCAGGGAGTTGCAGAGCCAGAAGTTCCCCCCTGAGCCTCCTTTTCTCCAGGCTGAGCCCCCCCAGCTCCCTCAGCTGCTCCTCACCAGACTTGTTCTCTAGATGCCACAGGTATTCCTTGGCTTGCCTATACCTCTTTAAGATATCATTACATTTCTCTGCTTTGAAATATGTGAGACCCTCAGGCACTTCAGCTCTGTGTCTGGTTTCTGCTTGTACTTCTGCATGAGGCAGCCGATTTGCTAAGGAGCTCCATCTCCAGCTGAGGGCAAGCACTGCTCTTGTGTTACCACATTAACCTGTGCTGGGGGACAAGTCCCTGCCTTACAGTGAATTCACATTTTGCCTCCAGAAACCCAGACTCTTAGTTCTGACTTCTGTGCTCAGCTCACTGCCCAGTATGCTGAAACACTTGCAAAACTCTTTGAAATCCTTTTTTTTTAAAAAAAAAAGAAAAAAACTTCTTTCCTTTTTTTCACTGCTAACCACAAAACCTGCTGCAATTACACTCCCACGGGACCTTGGTCGTGGTGTTCCTCACTCCCCTAGCTGAACACTGCACTTGAATTTTCTCTAGAGCAAGTTCCTCAAACAGGGATCTCTATGGTTTGCAGAAAGCAAAGCAGAACCACTGATTTTCACACTGCCACAAGAAAAGGCTGGTTTGCCTTGGTTACATTTTCTGTTCCAGAGGTGAAGCTCACGGGGTTTTCCACAGGGATTGATTCTTGAGTCCAGTCAAATCTTTAAATCTGTACCATCATTAAGAGCACAGAACAGACATAAGTTGCACACATCATTTGAAAAGAGAGCCTCAGAGAACCCAAACTTTCAAGGATGCCCAAAATATCAATCAGAGAAGTGTCAGTGGATCGTGTGAGGCATCAAGGGCTGCCAGGGGCTGTGTCTGATGCCTGCTGGAAGACAGGACCTGCTGCACTGAACTCCTCTTGCCTTACCTGCCTACGCAGTTATATGTGTGTATATAAAAACAATCCCAACTACTGCCAAATCAAAAGTTGTTCTTCCAAATAACCCACGGGCTGGATCAGAAAAATACAGTAAACACTGTTATCAAAAGTGGGATCGATGCCCTCAACCACATTTCAAGCTCTGTGTTCAGTAACAAGCACAAGAGCTCTTTTCCTCTTGCCCCTTTCCCATCGTCCCCCCCGTGAGGTTACAGGATATGGTTTTATTCTGGTCATCATGTGCTAATCAGGGCTGAGGCAGGCCCAGCTGGCCCATGCTGGCATGCCACATGGCCTTTTGGTAGCAATAATAGGAATGTCTTGTCCTCATTAAATAGATAAAATCCCACATGAGAAGCATAACAGCCCAAGTAAATCAGTTTTTCCCCTAAATTTCCTAATCCTTGGGCTGTGAGTCTGCCGGGTCTGATTGTAAGCAAAAGCTGAAGTCCATCATTAAATAGAATCCCAGAATCCAGACTGCTTTGGCTTGGAAGGGACCTTAAAGCTCATCTCGTCCCACCCCCTGCCATGGACAGGGACACCTCCCACTAGCCCAGGTTGCTCCAAGCCCCGTCCAACCTGGCCTTGGACACTTCCAGGGATGGAGCAGCCATGGCTTCTCTGGGCAACCTGTGCCAGGGCCACACAGGGCACAATTTCTTCCAAATATCCAACCTAATTTTCCCCTCTTTCAGTTTGAACCCACTGTGAACCCATGACCCCACTGAAATGTGCCCCCTTGGAAAAGGAGCACAGGAAGGATTGTCAAGAGAATGTGCTGTTACAAGGTAAGAGAGAGTGCTGTCTGTTTTCAGATGGAACTTCTGGGATGAGCTGTTAGTGACACCTACAAGAGAGAGATTTCAGTGACTCAAAAGAACACCTTATAATTTTTCCTCCAGCTATTTTCCTTGTGCTTTAAATGGATACTTGGAACATGAAATGATTCATTTGGAAAAATTCGACTACCAGAGAATGTGGTGAGAGCTGTGGAGCTGGAGCATAAACTCAGCTGAAACTCAGATAATTTATTGGGCTTTATATTAAATTCCAGATAATCTCAGCCTGAAGTTCTCAAGTCCTGCATTTGGCCACTCCTGGATCTCTGTTTCCCCACAAAAACCACTCTGGTCCTTTTTACAGCCTTGACAGAGATGAACAGTCTGAAGTGCCACATCACAGTAGTAACTACCCTTGTCTAAGCAAGTGGACATTTGGGAATCACAAAACCAGTTGGCACCTCAGCCTCCTGGAACCTACAGCCATGGCATGGCAAAGGGAAATACCCCAAAACACTGGCACAGTGGCGGTAACGTGTGGGGAATAGGTTGCTGAAGGGGAAAAGCATGTCTATGAGTTTCCTTTAAGCAAAACAAGAAGACTGATCTCCTCATGTTAATACAAGATCCTGGACTACAACTTCAAGTTTTGTTTTCTCCTCAAGGCCTCTTGCTTTATACTGCTGGCCAAAATTTACCAAATTAAGAGTAAACATCTCAGCTGCACCAGTGCTATTGAAGAGCCTAGTCGCAGTTTCAAAAGAGATGTTCAGGCAATTAGGAAATTCAAGACTAGGTAAACGATCATCACAGGGGCTATTTTAAAAGGCAGTGTTGATAGGATCATTCCAGAAATGAGAAAGAGGCACAAACCCACCCATGAATATATGCTTCTTTGGATCAAACCATAGACAAGGAGTTGCAGGTGACACTGGAACACCAGGCTATCTCAGTCTACAGCATGTAAATACATATGCATAGCGTGGAGCCAAAACTACATAGCCAAATTTATTTTTGGCTCTGTGGACCTCAATTCAAGTCATGTTAAGATTTGTCAGGAAAAAAGTTATTTCTTATTCAGTATTTATTATAAACACACAAAGTTCATCAATAAAGTTGGAAAATAATTCATGTCCTGGTCACAAACAGAAAATACATATTTTAGGCAATTTTTTTTCTGCAAAAAGCTTTGGGGTTCAGAATGCATTACAGTTTAATTAAATTCCTTTCCCAAAAGCTGCTCTTTATTCCAAAAGTTCGTGCCAAAGGAATGATTTGCAGTGTTTAAACTGCTCTGCCAACACGGTTACTGTAGTACTTACTGCCCTAGCCCATGCCAGGGGAGGAGGGAGGTGAATGAGCTCTCAGATAACTGCTTACTGGGCCCTACCCTTGAACATACACTGCCTCACAGCCCACTGGGGACCGTGCTGCTGCATCTGGAAGAGTGAAAGCTGGCTTTGCTGAGCTTCCTGAGGTTCCTGTCAGCCCCTGTCTCCAGCCTGTTGCAGTGCCCCTGGATGGCAGCACAGCTCTGGTGCCGCTCACCGCCTTTGGTTTCCCCTGTGGCCCCGTCCAGGTTCCTCTGGCCCATCATCCAGGCCACTGATGAAGAAACTGGCCCCAGTGTGGACACTTTGGATGCCACACTGGTGACTGGCTGTGAGCTGTGCTGCTGATCACAACCCTGCAAGCCTGGAGCTCAGCCTTTTTCCATTTCCAACCTACCCCACTGTCCACTTATCCAGCCTACATTTCCTCAGGTTGCTTGTGAGAGTATTAAGGGAGGTGTTGTTGGAAGCCTCACTAAAGTCAAGATAAGCAACATCCACTCTTCTCTTCCCAGCCTCTAATCCAGCCATCTTCTTGTAGAAGGCTGTCAGGCAGCCCAGGCATGATTTCCCCTTCACAAATCCTTGCTGGCAGCTCCCAGTCACCTCCTTGTCCTTATGATGTGGGTGGCTTTGCTCCATCTCCTTCCCGGGACTGAGGTGAGGCTGACCAGCCTACACTTCCCCAGATCCTCCTTGGCCTCCCTGAAGATTGCAGTGACATTTGCCTTTTTCCATGCGAACTTCAGATCACCACAATCTTTTAAAGATGAGAGTCCCTCACAACAGCCTCGGCCAGTTCCCTCGGCATTTTGGGGGCACTCCACCAGCTCCCACGGACTTGGCCATGTCCAGATTGTTTAAATGTTCCCTAACCTCAACCTCCTCCACTGAGGAGGAGCATTTCTTGCCTCAGACTTTCCTGTGGCTTCAAGAACCCCATGACTCCTGAAGGCCAGTCCTGTCAGCAAAGAGTGAGGCAAAGAAGGCACTGAATACTTCAGCTTTCTCCAGGGCTTTTGCTGCCCAGTCTCCTGCCCCATTCCTGCCTCCATAGGCAGCCTCTCAGGCATCATGCTCCTCCCCTCCTCTCCAGTTCATGACTGTGCCTGAAGGCACAATCTAGCTGTCAAACTGCAGGCGTTCCCCAGACCACCAGATGCCTGCCTGCTGACTTCAGAAAGTTAATGTACACTTGAGATTCCTCCATCTCACCAAAGCTGAATAGTCTTTTTCATTTTCTCTTTTTCGGTGTGTGTGTGAAAGCTATCTATGCTTCTCGCACTTATTTGTGACAATAACAATGTGGCTCCTGCTATGTGGTGCTCTATAGTTTCTGCTATAATCTGTTTTAATAATGAGTGGCTGCTCCTTGGAAAATGAAGTATTTCTTGGTAATCATCACTGCAGGCATCAAATCATATACAGAAAAATAGCTCTGAAGATAACCATTAATCCTTGAGCTGCCACACCTGACAAACATAAATGTGGTGAAAGGATTCAGAAAACTCATTAATCAAAATACAAGTACTGAAATAGGTTTCCTCTTGCTTTGAAGTATATTGCCCTCATAACATTGTGAATTAGACCTTCATTCAAGTTTGATGGTGAACACTTCACAAAACAAAAGATTTGGAGGATCAAGTTAGAGTTGCATATTAACAAGGTTTCCATGCTGATGGAGAACTGCTCCACAGGAATGTGGCTGGCTATACTTGTCTTTGCTGAAGTGTTTTGGGGACAAGATTTTCAAAACCTGGACCTCCCAGATCTTTATTCAAATTCCTACAAAAAAGGTCTATTTTTCAACTGTTGAGCAACCAAGTGCTTAGAAAATGCTTCAGAAGTCAGTTTGAACAGATAAAATTAACTTTTATAAACTATATGACACTCAGGGTAACTTCACTGTTGCTTCAGGCTGATTAAAAATAGTGGTCCTGCTATATCCTCCCCCGTTCCCTTGGATTAACATCTGAAAGAAAAGAACCCCAACTGTAGCTTGCCCCACAAGCACTAAATGCTGAGCACAGGGAAGGGACTGGAGTGTTTGCTCAGGGCTGGACAGAAGGGCATTTCCCTTTTGAGCACCAGCAAGACTCCAGAACACCAACCAGAACCCCAGTGCGTCCTGCTGGGAACAGAGAGGGGATGGTGACTGGGACACAGTCACACGGAGTGTGGCACCAGTGGCATGAACAGGACTCCTGATGACCTGGGCCAGCCCAGTGCTGACTGCAGTGGCACCTTACCTTGGGAGAGAAGAATTACAGATAAATATATGTGTGTGTGTGTGTGTGTGTCCCTGGAGCAGTTCAGTAACCACTGTCCAGCAGAGCAGCTCACGCTGCACTGGATCCTTCCCTGGGAAGTGCCAGGGAGGATCAGGGGTTTGGAAGACATCCCTCAGAAACACAGTGTAGCCAGGTGGGCCATGGCTGTGACCACAGCCACCACCTGTGGCTCAGATCCCCCAGGCTCAGGGGACCTGTGACCACAGGAACCATTTATCAGCCATGTAAAGGCAGAGCTCTCCTTTAGTGACTCTTTAAACAAGTGTGTCTAAAACTCTCCCAGCCTTTGACAATTCCACCCAGGGTACCAGTCTTAGTTTAAGTTTTAGCTAAACTGAATCTGCTTCTCTTTTTGCCTTTTGCTTCAATTCCAAAGAAAAAAATGAAATTACAGTACAGGAACTGCATTTCAGCAGGAAAGAAAGGATCTCTCTGCCTTATTCGACAGATCAGAAATACGGGATTCAATTTATTATAAATGCTATCCTTCAACCACTCAATGAAGTTTAATTTCATTAACACTTGGGCTTCTCTAGAAAGCTTTGATTGCTCAAATGCATCAAATAAAGAGGCCATAAAGAGGCCTCATGGTATTAATACATTTTTTGGCCAGAAAGAAATGGTAAATATTTTCAAAGCTATTATCTGTCATGTTGGATCATATGGAGCCTCGGTATTATGAAAGAATTAAAAACAACCTTTGATTTTACTGAGGTTTGGCTAGTTTACAAATACTATGATCTTTATTAAGGATACCAAATAACTTCAGAGAGATGTGCTCTTATCTTGGTTTGGCAAAGCTGAAGTGCTTTTAGATCCCTGCCTTCCAGCCAAACCTCGCAATGGGTTTTAATGTTGACAATGCTGCGAAATCACTGATGCCTAAAATGCAATAACTGTACTTGAAGTAGCCTCATTAAAAAATAGTTTCCACCATATATTTTTTAATCTTTCCTGTTCCACCTTTGAGAACGTGACATGCTTTATGTAGTAGAGGAGTCTTACATGTTAAAAAACAGGTGGAAAATCTTCAAGGATCAATGTCCAAAATTTGCAACCTCACATAGATCAGCCTCCTGATGCTCTATTCCCAATATCTTATTTACAGAGGGTTTAGTATCTATCATGTGCATCATCACAGACATGTAAAGTCTCCATTTAGTGAGAGTGGCTGTGCTCACCCTGCCTGTCCCACAGCTGCATTATTCTGAGTCAGCCAAGCTTGGATCCCTGACATCTGGGCAATCGATTATTGCAAGCCTAAGCATTTTTTGGCAGTGAGCCACATTATGGCACACAGCACAGTATGGCTGGAGTGAAATTTGGCGTTTGGAAGGTTGTTCCACTCAAGCACAAGGCTCATTCTCACCAGAAAAGCACCCTCAGCATTTCTCAGACGCAAAATGAAAAACCACCTCCCGCTCAAGGTGCTCGTTTGCCCCCCAGAAGAGCTCTCCAGCCGGATATTTTTCTGGAGGGGAGGGAGGGTGTTGAGAGATTTGACTACTGAACAGTGCAGTCAGAAGCATCCCAAAAGGGCAGGTTTAGGCAATAAATCCAGGATCCCGTTTACCAAATGGCTTCTGGGCACCCTCATCTCAAATGCACAGCTACTCATTTCTACAGGGCAACCTGGCAGAGAGAAAACTCCCAGAATATCCTTTGCTGGGGGGGGGCCTCTGGGAAAGGGGCAAGCCTAGAGATGAAACCAGAACAAAGATACTAAAGGGACTGTGTCTTTTTTAATGTGTGGCTGCAAGAGCCTTTGAACTCACTGGGAATGCCTGGCCAGCACTGGTTTTGTGCAGCCAAACACCCCTGTCATTTCACGCTACTGGCATTGCAGTCATGACAAAAGGTTCCTCTTCCCGCTTATTTCCTGGCAGGTGTATCCACACAGAAGTTAATGTGCATTATCTCTCCTTGCCCTGCAAACAGCAGAGCTCTCCTGGACGCCCTGGCTCTGCCTGCATCTCCCCAGCCTCACAGAAGTTCAGCTGTAGAATGAGCTGGTGCTTTCAGTGTCACAGCTGTGCCAGGAAGCCCAGATCAGCCCAGGAATCTCATTGTGCTAAACACCAGAACAAGAGCATGGCAGGAGCCAGCCAGCCTCTAGCCCAAAGCTAGAGTCTGCAGCAGCAGAGCAGGAGACTGAAGCAGAGGGGAATGTGAAGGTAATTCCTGGCAAGTGGGTCCAGAGACAAAGCTCAGAACCAAATATTCTTCAGTCCAGTAACGGAATTTAATGTCAGACCATACAACGTGTGAAAAGATTTTGCCACTCTGCACATGACCAAACTAATTCTGAGATACAAAACCACTCCCCCTGTGCTAAGGACAGGCTTCAGAGACAAACAAAGCCCCAGTCTCCTTCTGCTGCCCCCCCAGCCAGTATGGATCTCACAAGCACACCTTCCTATGGTATCTACTTTTGTTTACCTTCTTAGCCATTCTTTACAAGTCTCTTCCCAGCCTCCGGAACACACTAAACAATCATCATACCATGATACCATGAACTGTCACCCGTGTAAAAGAGGTTGCAAACTCAGTACGGAGACAGCAGTGAAACGCTTGCAGACACCAAGGGAGAGAAGCAGTACCAATCAGTGTGGGTATCAGTGTGTTCAAGCACCAGCACAACCCCCCTGCAAACCTCTATGGTGACATTTCATAGCTGTGTCGTCTCCGGGTGTTTTCCGGAAGAACAGCACCATTCTGCTTCATAGGCAAGAACATATATCTTAGGTTATTAACAAATGCAAAATGGAAGACGCCAGCCTATCAAAGCTCCTTTTAGCTGTATTATGAAATTTTAAAACCTTCTTGAAGTTTACCAGACGACAAAGTGGGATTACTGTTATAAGGAAATGAATGCATAGCTGAAGGGGAAAGTGTTTTATAGCATCTGATAGCACCTTAGGCACTGATAGGACATTTTTGTACCGGTTGAAAATGCATTCTTCATTTTTCACTGACAGCTGGTTAAAGGAGGAATGCAGTGAAAAGTCTATAAAAGCTTTGAATAACCCCCAAAGCTGGATAATTCTGCACTTCTGTTTTTCTCCCACCCATGCTGGTAGGTGAAGTTGCTAACAGTATCCTTTGGACTCAGTGCCACCTTGGCCTGTAACCACACCAGCAACAGGGAGTCTACAGCAGTTCCTGAACCATCTCTTTTTAATACGATAGAGTAGAAATACTGGAAACAACTTTTTCCACAATTCTTTTTCACCAGCTTGCATGAAGCCTATGTGCTGCCACTCCAGCAGTCTGGCTTTCATTTCTCCGCTTTTCCCTGGAATATCCTTACTGTAGGTCAGCAGAGCTGGTTTTGGAGTCTATTCTTACTTCTTTGAGCTCCTCCATATTTGATACTGCTGATTATTGATTCCCATTTGATATGTTTTCCCTAAACCTTTCCGAAAAGAACTGTACCTTTTCACTTTTTTATTGTTACATTTCTGAGAGCATCTTCTGGCTTTCCATTCACACAAACACAGGTTAGATGCAGGTCCTTCCTAGGGGCATCATCTCACTCCTGGTTTGTGAAAGCTTAGCAAAACACTGTGTTACTAAGTAAAGTCTTCCTGCAAGAGAATCTTCATTGGCCTGTCCTTTCTCCCCCTCTTTTCCCAGTGTTCCCTTCTTTCTTTGAATCCCTTCACTGGCTCGAGTCAAGGTTTATTACACTCAGCTCTTTCAGCAATAATGGTAACTATTTTACTGCTTTTTTCCGTATACTCTTATGAATTTCATCTCTCTCTGAGAGATTAATCTCCTGTAGAAGTTTTCTATCTTTTCTCCTCTAGAGAAAATCAGTCTTGTAGAAAAAGATATCTGGTGATCTAACTTGCGTTAGCAGATAAAATAGCTTAGATACTCTGGTCATTTCTCCTGAAATATTACAGCAAAATGAAATCTTCTTATTGTTCCCTTTACCCAGGCATCTATAATTTACTAACAGAATAAATGTATTCTTTCCTATAAAGGCAGCAAAAAGACACGAGAAAACAGGCAGAAAAAAAAATTAAAAAATAGGCTACAGGGATTGCAGAGGCACATGTGGTCATCCAGCAGGATGGGCCAGGTGTGCTCTCCCACAAGTGTATGAAATGCTGATAGCAGCAAGTTGGAACATTGCAACTGCAGAGAGATTCCTGTAAACCTGTCTGGTACTGGGCTAGTCAGGCATTTGCTCTGCTGAGTTCCTGTGTCACATCCCCACAGTCCCTATGCTCCTGTAACAGTGGAATAACCAATAAAGCTTCCTGACATCATCTACACCCTTTGTGTTCTTCCACCCTTACACAAACCCTCGCCTTTCTTTACGAGAGGGACTCACTTTGTGAACTCCCATGGACTATGATCCCCTCTTATTTGTCTTGAAAACTTCCCAGCACTTTTTATGGGAACACTTAACACTCTGATTATTAATAACAAGAAAAATGGTATTATGATGAGAGCAGCAGAACTGCTGCTGGCAGAATTATTTGCAATCCTAATTTTACACATACAATGTGCTGTCCTGAACCTCTGCCCCTCCAGGGAATATCAGCTGGGGGTTTGTTTTGTTTTTCCTATTCCAATTCTGCTGCAGGCAGTTTTCTTTGCAGCTTCCATCCATTAATCTCAAAGTACTTTTATATAGAGGAATTAATTAAGATGCTTGCACACAAGAATTAATTAAGACAGTGGTAGGCATGTTTTATCATCTCCATGTTGCACATGGGGGAACTGAGGTGAAGAGAGAGTTGCCCAATTATTTTGCAGAGCTGGGAATGTACCTGGGCATGTATCATATCCTCTCAACTTGCTGTATAAGAATATCCTTTCTCTCTTTACACAAAATATCCAGTTTACCGAGTAAAATACCATTGACACACAGTCCTGTACTTCAAAATGGAAATGCTTCCCTCAGGCAAATACCTCGGCCAGTTGACTTTCCAAACACATCCTTCTTTCTTATTTCAGACAGAAAGAAGCACACAGCATGAAAAGCAAACTACTGGAGCTCCTGTGGGATCTGATAACATTTATACCCTGCTAAAGAATTGCCCCAGTACCTGAAATCTGTAATCTTATCATCCTGCTTGAACAGACTCTCCCTTTCTCAGCACTCACATGTACTTCTGCTTGATAAAGAAAGAAATATAAACCTAATGACTTGGGATTTTTATCTGCAGCTCATAAAACCTTCGCAGAGCTGACGCTGGGCTATCCTGATTCTGAAATGCACCAGTGCCACCTTCAGACCACAGTAAAAAGGGCTTCTTCACAAACCATCTGTATGGCAGCAGCAGTGGTTTTGCTTTTCCTCCAGACAAGTCCTGCTGGAAGGCTCAGCAGCACATGTATAAACCTGAGCAGAACCTGCACAGTCCCATCCCAGAGCACAAATGTTCACTGGGAGCAGTAGTCCTTTATTTTCATAAATAAACCTTAATAAAGAGCAATCAAGCACCACTTCTTACCACCTGGCATGAAATCCCAGTTCTGCAAAAAGTCAAAATACTTCTCAAATTAAAGTTTAGGCCTCTGGTATTTTGATTAAAACATTATCTGTGCCATAAGTTCAAATTACACATATTGGACTGGAGAATATTCTATCAATACAGGCTTGAAAATCAAGGTGGGGATTAATTACTTGAGTTAATTTCTTTGACCTTGTCCTACAGTATTGTTGAGAGAAGGAAGTAAGTAGAAAACACTCTACTCACCCACTGTCATACCATCCATGTAACGCTTGATGATGTCAAAGGAATCTCTTAAATTTCCCTCTGTAATGTCAAATATGATATCTGCCTGGTTGGCCGGATATGTAGGTGTGATGGCACGAAGGAAAATAATCTCTGGAAATAAACAGTATCACAGAGTGTCCTGACAAGTATTTGAAAACACCACTGAAGAATCTGACAGAATTGGATCCAAAATACCTCATCCTCAAAGCTGGTGGAGGACACCCCCTTCCCCTCCCCAGTCCCAGTTTGTCCTTGAAAATGGAAAGAAGGAAGATCTGGGGGAAAGGGAGGGTTTGGATGGATTTCTTTTCTCCTGCAGCACCATCCAAGAAGCCCTGAAGTTAAAACACTCTTACTGTTAGAGTCCAGAAAGAGCACTCTTAGGAAGCAGTCTGACTTGCAGCATGTACCCCAAGAGAACATCACGGAGGATCCGAGGGGTGGGCAGTGGAGAGAGCCGCACAGATCACTCTGATTCCCTCAGGTGGTTGCACAAAGTACCGCCATTACAAATTAGAGTCCTTTGGAGCGCTGGAGGAGGGGTTTAGGTTTAAAAATAAAAGGGAGACTATTTTTAAGTCCCTTGTGAGGGAGCTAAGTATTATTACTCTTATTACTATCCCCACTCTGGAGAAGATGAAACTAAACTTTGAGGCTGTAAGAACTCAGCCAAGGCCATGCACTAAATTCCATTTATGTCTCCCAGGCTTTGGTAGTGCTCTCAGATTGCTGGCTGTCATCTCTTTGTATTAAACCACGAGGCTGTACTAGTGAGGGAACAGTCTGGGAAGCATCCTGGGCCAAACCCTTTGCTCTGCTGCCAGTACACCTGGTGAAGCTCAAGGGCTGTGCATGGGAGCAGAAGTGGCCATGGGGCATTCCCCGATTCCCTGGGAAGCAGGGACAGCCAAGGGGTGAAACAGGCCTGACACAACCTACAGGAGCTCTGCAACACCAAGGGATCGGTGCTTAAGATGTTCCTCTACAGATAAGGACTGGGACATCTCCTTCCCCACTCCTGCCTGATGCAGAGGGGAAGAATCAGCTTTGGCTTTCATTAGGACAACTTTCTGAGACAGCAAGGCTGAGACTCTGTCTGCATCAGAAACAGGGGTTTAGGACCTTTAGAAACCCCTCCAAAATAGACAGCCACTCACTTGGGGGCTTTTTGAAAATTCTGTCTTGAAAATTTTCTGTCCAGTCCTTGGAATTTCCCTTCCTTTACTCTGTATTTTGAAAAACAACACTTTGTTCATAGGTCAAAAATCAGCCAATCATGTTCAATATAATGTATTTTGTGATTAATGGTTTCATGTAGGTAAGGGCTTTATTCTTATTCAGCCCACCTGTCAGTAGCAAAAACCAGCTCTCAGACAGATGAGAGAAATAGAGTGAATTCCTTTTTCCTACGGCAGAATCTGCAAAGAAGGGAAGAAAAAAAGTCATGGGGCACATGGCATTGTGCGAGTAAATGTGCTACAAGGGAGTTCAGAGTCAGTATTTCCTTAGCCTGGCAAGTTACAGCTCAGAATGACTTTCTTTCCTCCATAAAATTAAAACTCCTGGCTATAGAAGGTCTTAAGTAAATGAACACTCTACTATAATTTGGAGCTGTGCAAACATCTTGCTGCACTGGCAGCCAGTCTGGCTTTAGGCAAGGCTTTGCAGTGGAGGTTTTATATGATGTAGTCTATTAAATGGAAGAAGGAACAAACCACTTACCTTCAGGTCTTGTGAATTCCCTGAAGGTGGGCAGTGAAATGACGGTGTGGGAAATGGTGTGGACTGGATCCAGCACGCAGTTGACATCGTTTGGTCGGCAGGACTTGATGCAGCGGATGGTGTCTGTCTTCTCGAGCCTGACACTGGGACAAACCAAAAAGAGATGCATATATATCTGGAAAATTAATTGGTTTGTGATATGCAGTCTAGGGAGCCAGAAACTGTGATTGATAAAAGTGTTCGTTCTACACCCCAAGAACGCAGACAAATGCAGCTCATCAGAACCTAGGGACCGCTGAAAAACTTGGCTTGGCTCAGAGTTGCAGCCAAAACTCCCTCACACCCAGCTCTTCAAGCCAGGCATGTGGAACAGGGAGAACTGGAGTGCAGAAGATGCCATGTAAAGTGTCTTTCCAAGGACAAACAGGACCAAACAACGAGGCCCAGGCCCTCAGCTGGCCTGGTCTCACCAATTTCAGTGGAGCTGCACTTACTTTGCACAAGCCTTTTTCACTCAGCCATATAAAGCAGAAACAATTGTTTCCACTCTAGAAATCTGGCAGGATATATGTGAAGGGCCAACTTTCTTCCATGACTTTCATTGCAGCAAGGGTCAGAAAAGCTTCTCTTAAATCTTTTTTTTTTCACACCCTCCCTTTCCATCTGAACGGAGAAAACAGACAGGAATGGAAACCAGGGGAGGAAAAAAGTTAACCACATTATCTGAAACCTCAAAGATTGAATTCTGAGTTTGGGGAAATGGTAAGGGTCATTTCATATTCCATCTCAACCAGCTGCTCATTCAGCCTTGAAAGTCTATTAAAAGTTAAATGACTTCTTCTCACCCTTGTCCACCAGAGTGAATTTAAAGTCATTTACAGTTCAAGAACTTCACACAATGCCCACTCTGTGCTCATGAGAGATGAAAGAGCTGTGCTAGGACTTAAAATGTGACTACGCCCCACAAATGATGTCAACTTTGACCTGCCCATTTCTTCATAATTCTAAGTGGAAAAAAGAAAAGACTGCAGTGTCAGAGGGGGGGGGGGAATTAAAAGATTAAAAGGGAGAAAAATTCACTGAGTAAAAGGGAAACAAAAATGGAAGCTTTACTTTGTCAGACACCTCTAGAAACAATTGGTTCTTGCTCTTTTCAAAATGTGTAACCCAAATCCACACCTACAAACCGTCTTTTTTAGATGGTCAAAGGGACTTTATGGCTCTATTAACAGTCAATACATCAGTAAGTTCTTAGTACACGCTCCCCACATTTGCTCATCAAAGAAAACAAAGCCAAACACACTGATACTGTATGAAGCTAAAATAAAGAGAAAACATGAATCAATATCAATGTCATTCTTCAACAGATGTGAACTGCACAGTCCACGAGGAGGCAAAAGAGCTGGGTTAATAAACACGAGCTCTCGTCTGGGATTCACACCCTGTACTTGGTGTTTTGAGGCTGGCCAGGAGATCCAGGCCAGAAGAGACCTTTTACTTCCCACCTTTACCTGGGTACAAAATTTTCTCAGTTCCTAGATACCTCAGAGGGAACAGAACAGGCCTTTCTGCTGAAATGCCTCATGATGGCCATTTTAGAATAAAATAATTTTGGATATCCAGACATACCACTCAGACCTCCAACAACATATGCAATTCCCTTATTTTAAACCTCAGCTGCCAAATTAAGAAGGGACTTCCAGCTGGCTGATCCTCATGGCTGTGAAAATAGGATCAGCTAAATTACACAATGGAGCTCCAGTGCAAAATAGTCTATTTCAAAACATATAACAAATAAAAATGATGCAAAATAAACACCATTCATGTTTGTTTCTCTCTCTCCCCTTCTTCTTCCTGTTTACAGAGATTTTAGTAAACATTTACATATAAACCCACTGCATTTTTCCTCAGGATCCTGCTGAGCTGGACTCACAACAGCCAAGTCCCACTAGTTCTACTTCCAATTACGTGTTCACAAATTCCAGGAACGTTCTTTAAAAGTTTTTCTCCCTTTCTCCAACACATAAACAATAAGTATAGCATCATCTAAAGGTTTTAGGGACACAATAAAACAGTAGCTTGCACAACTTCTTTTGGGATATTATTACTAATGAAGTACTGTTAGAATACACAGAGCATCCTAAATTTCCATAGCTGTACTTAGATAATAGAAAAAATAATGCGAAACCCATTGTGGTGGGAGTGTCTGAGGCATTCAGCATTGGTCTGCCTTTGCTCATTCCTGATATTTGCTATGAATGATGTGCTCTGATCTCAAAATACTTTGTAATTTTATCCTTGCACATCGTCTTTGCATTTGATCTTCTGATAGCTGAGGTTTTCCTTTTTGCTTATGTTCTGCAGTGGGACCTGTGACTGACAAAAATTTCTTCCTACGTGCTGAGAACTTTTTATCCAAACCTTTTTTTCAAGTTTTCCCCCTCTAACACAAGTTGCAGCTTTGGAACTGCTCCTTCCTCTATACCTTTTTCAATTAAAAGAGAACAGAGTTAAGAAACAGCTAAGTTGCCCTGATTATTTATTTCCCGAGTATAATTTTTTCTTTCTACTTGGGTCCTGGTGTCAGTCCTTTTCATGTTCTCTGTTGGATTCAATTACTGAGTTCTTTGGACCAGGAGCTGTGATTTAATTTTCTTCTGGAAAGAACCAGGCACATAAATGGCCCTACATAATTCCATGTGTTCCTGAAAGTCCCAGTGACACTGCAGCATTAAAGCATCTAACATAGGAGGATGTGAGCTCCTGTTCTTGAAGTCCCTACTGAATGCAATTAATATGGCAACATTTTACAATACTGAGGGCCAAATTACCACACTCCCTTCCTTTCCTACCAAAGAAATAGATATTAATGCTTGCAAAAATGAAGTTTATTTTTGAATCTTTATCCCACTTAATTATGGTCTCATAATGAACTGGTAGCCAGAGGGCATCTAAATACAAGCATCTTCTGTGGTGGTAATAAACCCCATTAGCTCAGGCAGCACGGGCTTGTGCTTTCAGTATTTAAACCTGGGACTCCATCCCCACTGGCAGCATGTGGCAGCTTTGGAAGTGTGTATCAACAGGCTTATTAAACACTGGCATTCCTCATGAGACTGGAGCTCCTGCCAGCCAGCTGGGATAGACTGTGCCTCAGGGAATGTGAAATGCTCTGGCACAGTGCCGTGATCATGCCCCGATCCAGGCCCTGACTGCTGACGAGCCCGAGAGCCCACACTCAAGGAGTAATTCCTTGTGCTCAGGTGCTTAAGGCTTGGAATCTCCCTTTAGACAGTTCTCAGTTCCCCCACCTTGTACCCTCCGCTGTCAGGATTTACACAGGGAAGTATTTTCTCTCTATGTGCAGTCACATGGATTATTCCCTGCTCTTCTAGGACTGATTGCTCTCCCTGTGTGCCAGGCAGTAGAGATCTGAGCCCAGGGTGCTGCAAAACACTCATTTTTGGACCATACCTCTGTGACTGAGCTTTTAGTATTTATCAACACAAGGACCAGAGAGTAAAATGAATCCTCTTCCAGATCAGAAAACAAAAGAATTCCAAAGAAATTCCAGTTGTGTTGTCTACTATGCTCTTGACTGCATAAAAGTAAAGGAAGAAAGTCAAAGCATAGGAGGAAAGATTTGGATGTTGGAATTCTGGCTGACCTTTCAGGGCTCCTAAGGTTTGGTTTGATGGTGGGAGCGGGTAAAGCCTTTGCTATCCAAAATTTATCAGCTTTGATATGGAAGCTGGAGAGCCAAAAGCTTTACGAGGAAAATCTTTTTAAAATGTTCCTGTAGACAAGGGTGTTTCAGGACACAGCTGTGAGAGAGAAAGGAGATCTGTGCTGTCAGCTGAATGCTCTTCGGAAGTTCACTGCTGTTCTCCTGTCAGTAGTTCTTCCATTCAGTGGAAAGTCCACAGAAAACAAGAGGAAAGAACTCTAAAACAAATCTTGTTTAGAGGAGATTCTCTTTTGTACCATCCTTAAAAGTTCAAACTGGGATCTGTACCTGGTGGGAATCAGCACAAGCTCAAGGGCTGTAACAGAGCACAGCCTCAGAATCTGGCTCCACACTTGCACAGTGAGCACCTCTGGGGTCCTGAGTGCCCAAGTTTAATAGATGTTCAGAAAATGCAGAGTATTTGCCCCTTAAGTGATGAAATTCTCTGAAGATGACTCAGCTGAGACAGCTCAAATTATGCACCCATTTCATCTGGGAAATTCAGACCTAAACATATTCAGCGGTTTGTCATCAGATGAGACAAACTCCACTACTCTGTGAAGTAAAGCAGTAGTTTTCAATCCTCAGAGCATTCAGGTAATAAGCTCTGAGACTCCAGTTTCTGCTTTGTACAACAATGCAGATCACACAGAAGAACCACCCTGAACTGAGATACTAAGTTAAAGGGGAAAGCAAAGAACTGGAACGATGATGGCAAACAAAATGCAACGGCAGTGTGCAATGGATGAACTAAAACTTTATTAAAATTTGTGGCAAAAAAGCTACTCTTTAGAAGAGGAAGAGTAGCCAGTGACGACAGTAATTCAGGGATCAAAGCTGTGCAGAGACAAAGATAGAAAGTTTGGCAATAAATGTGTTGACAGTTCCATAGCGGGAAAGTTGCATTTGGATTGTCAGATGAAGGTCTCTGGGCTCTGTGATTTGCCGCTGCATGACCACAAGGCCACTGTGGTTGTTCACTTTTTTTGTGGTGAAAAACCCCTCCTGGTTCCCGCTGATGATAGACAGCCGAATTTTATCCCCAGGGACAGCATTGGAAGGGCCCATGCGGAAAATGTCGGTGGGTACTTGGATGTTGGTAGGAAAAGAGAGGTGATAGTAGGTTATTCTCAGAGGCAGGCTCTGGCACTCCTTATTCTCATTACAAGGCAAGCGCTCACAGCGACTGCAAGACAAGTGAGAAGACAAGACAAGAGGAAGATTAGCGCACGTGTAGCGAGCAGGAGAGGAGAGGAGGGCGGTGGGGTGGGACAAGGGGCCCTGACTGCGTCCATTCTTCGGCCTGGCACCTCATTCCTCCTGCAAAGGGACACGTATCACACAGGGAGGGGCTGGGCTGCGGTCGGTGCCCTGGGAGGTGCTGCCATTGTCAGAGTGATGCAGAGGTAGACGTGACGATCACAACTAGATGCTGACTCTGCAATGTCTGGGGACCATCAGGAGGCACATCTAGCTCCAAGCTTGTCTCGTGGACAACTACAAATCACCTAAACTAGGTAACAAGAGTCTCTCCGCCCCAAGCAATATTTGGTCCACAGGTTCAGGTTTTGGAACCTATATAATGTGTTTGTTTACCAAGAAATGCTCCAGCATTAAAGCATGGTTGGCTTCTCACTACCTGAAGTAAATCTGAGTGCCCATTTCACTTATTTTATTTCCGCATAAAAAATGGAGCCCCTATCAGGAGTATCTACTACCAACAGAACTGCGGCTCATAAGCAAGCCCCTCTTTGTTGCCAGTGCAGGGTGACCTGAGTTCCAGGAACTTCTCACTATATGCAAAATCAGCACTTTCACAAAGAGTAGTTAAAAGCGCCCTCAGTTCTTCAATTAATCTGCTGCCTGTTTTCTTTTAATACCACTTGCAAATGAAAGTACAAAGCAATTCTTTGAAGATCTAAATGCATTCTTAGTTTTATTCATTTGCGTAAAGAGCATGCACAAGTCCTCACAGGATGGCCAGCTAATTAGGTGTGGATACTCCCGCAATATTTTCAGGTATAGAGAGTTCTGCATTCTTTTCTGAAAGGTCATTAATAACTCCACTAAGGAAAATGGCTCGGTTTCGTTGAAATCATGAGGCTACTTGGTTTTGCTGAAATCATGAAGCAAGTCAAGACAGTTAATTCCTCAGCTGGAAATGTTTTCTTCAAGTACAACTTCTTGGAAGCATAGACATGCTTATGAGTACTTAGACACTTATAAAGATGCTCTGGCTTATTACTTTATAAAAGTAAAATACATTTTATAATAATGGCCAGAATTTTTTAAGAGAACAAAAAAACCAAGGCTCGAAGACTCAAGAAAGGACGTTCTGCTGAGTCAGAAAGCTCCTTGTGAAGATAGATGTGCCTGTGGCCAGGAGGCAGAATTATACAAAATTCACCATCTTTTATCTTGTGCTTTGGTGGTGCACACTACACACTGACTACAGGTTGAGTTAATGTGCACTAATTGTTCCATCAAATAACCACAAAGGAGAGATAGCAAATATTATTGCTTTGGAGAAGCAGGGTTTGTTCTGGGGTCACGCACCGCAAAGGCGAGAAGCAAAGAGCATTTCAACCCCCGTGTACTCTCCAGCCCTTATTGAAACACTCTGCCCTCAGTGGGCAACAGGAAATCAGATGGCAGGGGAATGCAACAACCTGCTGGCACAGAATCACAGAACCACCAACACTGACACCATGGGGGACACTGGGCTGCTGTGAGGTGGCTCAGGCAGTCGGGGGAGCTGGACCTGCATCACTCAGACTGCCTCAAAGAGCTCAGGAGGAAGGTCATTGTTTGTTGCTAAAAGAAAAACACCTCTCTATTGATAGGGAGAATTCAATTGCTCTGAGGCAGATAGATTGCTCCAGAGGCTATGAAATCCTTATCATTCAAGGACTTGAAGCAGAAGTTAAATAAACAGCTCTCAGAAATGTTCCAGGCAGGTCTGAGCCTTTTTTTGGCATACAGGAGTGGATTAGGTTTACCCGTCAAGGTCCTCATTTTGTATATTTTATGAAAAAAAGGCTGAATGCAACTTCAGAAAGTCTGCAGTTTCAGAGGTTTCACAGGGTTTTGGTAAAGATGACAAAAAGTTCAAAAGCACTCTCTCAAGGAATGTCAGATTTCTACTCCCACCTGTTAAAAGAAGTCCCCAAAGGTGTCTTAAAACACACAAACCAATGTGTTCCTCCCTACACTTGTTCTTCGAAATGAGTGAGCTGCTTTGGCTGAAATTGGCCAAAACTTGAGCCTGAGTCAGACACCTGGCAGGTAAAATTTCAGCCATTGGTTTTGTTTTGGAAAAATTTTAAGCAGTTAAAGACAGGTCCTAGTAATGAGAAGCGCCAGGCAACTTTAATAATACACAAACATGTCTAGAAGATACAAATATTTCCCAGTTTGGCTCAGCCCAGCACACATTTCTGACATGTTGCCATAAACTCTTCTTTATATTTTCTACTATTTTTCTTGGCTTAAATATTACAAATGTTAGACTTCAGTGCCACATAAAGAGAATTTAATTGTTATGCAATTTGAAAACAAAAATTGTTTGGCAAGGCAGTGCAGCAAGTTAAGTCCTATTGTGAGTAGCAGTAGATCTTAACTATCCTTGGAAAAATACCAAGCCTATAGGCAGATCCATGAAAAAACAAAAAGCAGAATTTAGGTAAAAGAGATAAGGCCTGCAATTAAATCGCTACCATCAAGGATCAGCACTTGTCTGTCTCTGGGGAAGGTTACACAGGCTGTTTCCTCCTGGAGCTCAGTGTCCAAGCAGCATCCTGAGCTTTCAGCCTGTAGGATGGGACAATCCTGCAATTAACCTCTCCTGATGGCCATCACCACTGAACAGCCACCACGCAAAACCCCTGCTTTGAAGGTATGGGGTAAAGAAGCTTTGGCATCACTGAGGGCTCTTGCCTGTACACAAGGATTTTAAGGAAAAATAAAACAAAGGAAATTAGGATTTACAGGACTGAGACCTGTTAAAGAAAATAATGGGGAACAGAGTAAAAAAAAATCTCCTGAGGTGCCAACTTGGTGAAAGTGAGCAGAGAATATGTTGTCTCTCTTACGATGTGCCAAGCTGGTGAAACTGGAGTGTGTTTTGAATAAAAGGGAGAGTAAAGTGGTAACTGTACTAGATGGGACATTATGAGTAGCCAACTATTTTGATTTTGGAACCCTGGCACAAGGGTGAGTGAAAAAGCAATTTAACGTCATTATCATGCAAAAGGTAACAAAGACATGCTAGCTATATATCATATATATATAACCATGCTGGGTTATGTATGCTGAAACTAAATCAGCCAAGCAGATGTACAACAGTTTGGATGCACCAAAGGGTGCTAAAGAGCTCTCATGAAACCACTCCCCACTGGGCACCAGGTAGCCCAATCCACAAACCCTGATTTCTGCACGTTGCTGTGTCCTGGCTAAGTCTGAGGGCACCCATTGCCTGCTGAACCCTCTGACTTCTCCAATAAAGATAATGAACTCCTATTCTCTTTCACTTATGCTAACATGTTTTCAACAATAAATTTAGTAACTGTCTGTAGTTATTATCCAACAGGATAATAACTCAAGGAATTAAAATAATTAGAACTTCACTGAGCAGCTGCAGGATTTGTGTCTGACTCATGGCCTAAATTATAGCCCCAGCGCATCAGCAGGATCTCACCCTGGGATCAGGTCTGCATTAGGCGGAGTAAGCCATTACAGAGCCCTACAGACACAGAAAAACAATTCAGACATTCTATTGCTTTCCCAAAAGATCCCAAACAGATCAAATAGCCATCAAAGTCCAATAGAGATGAGAGAGAAGAGGAAATGGAAGGTACGTACACCATGTGTATTTTATAAACTGAACTCTGCAACTCAGGTATGTTCATAGGACCAGAAATCTGCTAATTCTGCCTGGTGGCACCCATTGTGTATGACTTCTTTTTTTAAATTAGGATACAAATGAACCCACAATTTTAGAAAATTAGATGCCCCAACCCTGGCAGTGTTCAAAGCCAGGTTGGATAAGGCCTTGAGCAACCTGGTCTAGGGGGAGGTGTCAAGGATTTTGACACTGGATGTAACCCTCCTAACAGGCTGCCTGCAAGGGAGCCAGAGAGAGAGTGACTATCTGCCTCTGGCTCTGGAGTACATGACAGTGCAAACCACTGACATGTGGCATTTTTTAAGGGAATGTCTTTTTCTTAGACTGGAACAGGAGCACAAGAAGGAGAGCAGACCTGCGTGTGCACTACATAGGGCAGGCCTGCCAACACAACACGTATTCACTGGGAACTGTTCCGTGTTCAGTCAGCAGTGGTGGGACATAAAGGAGATGATGGCGCCAAAAAAACCGCTTGTCCTCGACAGAGAAGGTGAAGGAGGTGAGGAAGGCACTTACGTGTCCCCCGACTTGCGGTAATTCTCCGGGCATTCCAAGGAGAGGCAGCGAAAGCTGCCCTGGATGTTGAAGCAGGTCTCGTTGAAAGAGCAGTTGTGGCTCTCTGCAACACACTCATCGATGTCTGCCGAAGGGAAACAGGGCAGGGGGTCAGACACAGGGGGTCAGACACAGGCCCTTCCCCTCCTGGCAGGTGCCAGACAACCGCAGCGCCCTGTCAGGCACTACACAACATGGGCTGCAATTAAACACTAGGGCAGGACTAGAAGGGGAGGGCAGCAACAACAAAAAAGAACAAAATTAACCCAACAGCCAAGAAGAGCAAAAGGAAGAGCAGCAGTGCCACTAAGTGGACAAGACCTAAACATCTGCTGACGTGTTTACAGCAGGATATTTCCTTTTAACAACTGAACTGTCTCACACTGTTTCACAGTCTGAATCTTCATCCTCAGGCGTTTTTTTATAATTATTAAATAACATTATGAAAAGTAGTCTTTATGGAATTCCGTACTTATTAATGGAAATTTCCTGTATCTTGTTTCTTCAGATTTCAAGCTGTCATTTATTACTTTACATATATTGTTGTACAAAAGGCATTTTTTAAACACAAAAACTTGCTAGAACAGTTCAGAAGCCCGCAGCGCAGCGAGGTGTGCCTGCAGCCCCTGAGCTCACCTTGGCAGTTGCGTGCATTGGGTGCCAGCCTGTAGCCAGAGGAGGGACAAGTGCACTGGAAGCTCCCAGGAATGTTGATGCATCGAAAGGAACAGATGTGCCCTCCGGTGGGCAAGGCACACTCATCAATGTCTGCAAGGAGAAAACACCACTGACTTCCTGTGTCTAAATAGCAAAGACCTGCAGGAATGAATGGAGCTCTGGCAAAAATTAAAAGCAATATGAGGGCCCAAGGGACAAAGTAATGGACAAGAGCAAGCACTTTAGAGTGATGTGTATCACAGTGCTTTACAAAAGGGAGGGAGAGGAATAGTTTTACCCTTGTTCTTACAAAAAAGGAAATCAAAATTAGGTGTTCTGCCCAAGGTCTCACTATCCAGTGAGTCCTGTAGACCTAAGCCCAAATTCACGATCTTGTCCATGAGGTCACACCCACATCCTTCTTCTATTTGAGAAGAATGTACTCACACATTAGTTCAGAATGAGTCCCAAAAAGAGGATATATAAAATATTACCTAGTAATATTACCTATTACATATGTAACATATTCATATCTTCACTTGGTGAAGACTAGAAATCCTATTAGTTCCCCAGAAAAAATAAATTTCTATCAAGTTACAAAAGTATTTCTAGCTCCAATTCATGTCAACAGCAAAACACCACAGAAGCAGAGAGATGTTTCTAGACAAGGGCACAGGAGGGAGACCTTCACTAAACACAGTTCACAAGAAAATACCAAAGAGAATCAAAGATTAAAGTGAAACATGCATGGAGTTGCTCCTGTTTGTGATGGTGGCAGCAAGAACTGCTGCCCACTCCTCACCTTCACAGGAGATGCCGTCGATGTCGCTGAGCTGGAAGCCACGGCGGCAGTAGCACTGGTAGGAGCCGTACACGTTGGCACACTCTTGGCTACAGGGGTTGCTCTCACACTCATTTAAATCTGAAATGCAAAGTTAAGAAACCTGGACCCCAAATTTCTCGCTGTATTCAGCACTCCTAATGCTGGACTAGGACAAAATTTCAAAGGGCAATTTTGCTAATGAAATCATAACAGTAAGAGACTGCAGTAGGTTGGTTTCTCCCACCATTCCAGTGGCCTTGGAAGCTAAAAACCAAACAAAACCAGCTCAAGAGCAACAAGCTGTTTCTCACACCACTGACAGCCATACCTTCACATGATCTCCCGTCAGCTGAGAGTTTGAATCCCATGGTGCAAGTGCAGTAGTAGGAGCCAGGAGTGTTCTCACACTTGTGAGCACAGAGGCGGCCGGGGTAGCGTCTGCATTCATTGATATCTGCAAGGACAAGCACAGAGAGCTCTGAGGAGCAGCCGGCTTCACTGCAACAGTAGTCTGGGCAAGAACGTGGTCATGAAATTTGATTTTTATTTTTCAGATTTCAATTCCATACTAGAGAGGGAACAAGTCCTCAAAAATGCTTGTTTAGAAACACCCCAGTGCATAATTGGATTAGATCTGCACAGAACAAAGTTGTTTTGATCTTCCAAAGGAATGTTTTGCTATAGGTGCATATAAAAATACCACAGAAAACAATTACACGCACTCTGACAATCTTAGCTTTTAATGGGATCACAGATAACATGTTGACAATACTCCTACAGCTTCCTTTGAAGGCGCAGCAGGCCTCTAATATGGTGTTAGATTTATCCAAATAACACAGGAGTGAATTTTCTATTCAGGTGACAGAGGGTATGCAGAGGGCACTAACATTGCTCACAGGCTCAATTTGAAATGCCTTGGCTGCATGTGTTTAACTCACCAATGCAGGTCCTACTGATGACATCAAAGGTGTAGCCAGCCTTGCACTCGCAGCGGTAATTGCCCGGGGCATTGATACACAAGTGTCCCTCCCCACAGGGCTGGTTGGGGGATGAGCACTCGTCCACATCTAAAACAGACAGAAGAGTGACTCAACACACACTTCTGAGCATGCAAGTGGAGGGAAGAGCAATGTGTCAATGTAGTTCTGTGTCCCGAGGTATTTATAAAGAGTTTTGAATCAGAAAGCATGATTTTATCAGGCTCTCAGCTTCTACAAGATCAGAGTCACAAATGCAAACTGTTCATATCAAGGCAGGTGATCTGTCAGGTGTCCTTAATGTTGATGGCCTTGGGAGGGAAAGATCAGGAAGTGAGGCAACTTTTAGAGGAAATCAGGTGCAAAATTGTTTGGTTATGCACATTCAGTACTCACGGATCAGACCTTCATCTAGTGCAAGATGTCATACACCCACAGGTAGTGCTTTGATAAGCCACTTACAAAAAGTGAAAACACATGCAAAAATACCTCCCTTTGCAAAAGCCGCCTCAGTTGAAAGCCAGCCAAAGCCATATATGTCTTTCAACATTACTCAAATGGCTTCTGTGGGGCATGACGTGGGCCTTGTGTTATCCCTATCCCTCTGTACTGAGGAGATTTGGGACCACACAGCATTGTTCCAATACACTCATATGGTCACAGACAATGCCCTTTTTTGGGGGGCATTATAATTTCTCCTCTCCTCAGGATATAAGGTTCCAAGAGTTATATGAAGGACAGAGTGGATGCTTGTCATTGTTCACTTGTTGGGACTGCCATGAGGGAAAGAACAGGATCAAGAACTGACTGTGGGAATGAGAGGAGGTTGAGTAAAGTGCAAGAAATCTGTGAAGATAAAGGACAGATGCAAGTTGTTTTCCTAAAGCTACTTCTTCTTGCCAGCTGTTCCTCACCTACACATCTTGTTCCATCTTCGTTGAGATGATACCCTCGGCCACAGCTGGGCGAGTTTCGCTGGCAGGTGAAGGAGCCGTCGGTGTTAATACAGATCTGCCCAGCTGGGCACGGCGTGTTGGTGCTCAGGCACTCGTTGATATCTACAAGAGCACAAGATGCTTTCATTTTGTAACCTTAGGAGCTTTACATCCCATGTAACCCTTCAGAGACAAGATCTGCCCATGGCAGAACACAATTATTCATGCCCTTCAGCTTCACCAACGCAACGCTTCCAGGGCGAACACTGGGGAGGTGTGAGCGGCACAGATCCCACTGAAAAGCAGTGAAAGTAGGGTATAGCACTTGTATTTCTTTCAAAGCCTCCTCTAAGTATACAAAGAGCTGATCAACATTTCAGCTCACCAGTTTAACCTGTTCTGCTTCACTCTGTGGGTTCTGATCCTGCTCTCAGCTTCTACACAAAGATCAGAGTCACAAATCCAACAACAAAATCCCCTCAACACCGCACAGGGTGGCATTTGATTCCTAGTGTGTGAAATTCACCTGTGAAATTGTTTTGGTAAATATTTTGAGGGAATGCGTTTTAGGGACCGTAACTGCTACAAACTGCTGTGGCTTTGCTGACATCTCTGACAGCGAGTTAACCCCAAGCTGGCGCTGAGCCGGGGCTGCCTGTGGCTGGCACGTGTCCTCAAAGGGCTTGCTGTGCACGGGCACTAAAATGAGGGGGGCCAAAGGCTGCAATTCTGTTTTCAGTGTCAGGTTTCGCGCTACAGGGTATGATACGGTCAGGACAATAAGGGGCTGACAGTCAGCTCCACTTGGCAGCTGCTGCTGCTCAGCCAGTTCCACAAGTCCAAGACCTGCTGCGCCGATGGGGGAATCCAAAGGTAAGTTGAGACTTGAAAATGCTACTCCAGGCAATAACTGCTAGATTTTTAGGTCACATTAGACAATACCATTTAGAGTCTGCTGGAAACCAGTAATTCTTAAGTATTTATATAAAGATTATAATTCTGTTTTAGGCAGTCTTGGAAACAAGGCATTAACCTGACAGACTGTCATCAGTCTTTAAATTTAACTTCTCTCCGCAGTGTGTTATAAGTGGGCCATCATTCTCAGACACAGTAAGGTTCTTGATAGCCTGTAACAGGGGCCAGGTTTGGAAAGACCTACATACCCACAAAACCATGCAGAGTGTGGGTGTAACAGACCACGTCATAATCAAAGCTTTTTACACTAAGCTTCAGCTAAAACCTTTTGGATACATGTGGATAAAATACAAATTTTGTTTCAGGTAAAATACCCAAAGACTTAAGGAAAGGGTTCAAATGCAGCTAAGTGCTTTAAGTAACCCAAGCTCATTAAAAATGGCGATCTGCTATTTAAGTCTTTTATTTCATCTTTAAATCTTCCCTGTGAGATCAAGCCTGCCTTTAAAGGAGCAGAAAAACCCCAGAGCAGAGCAATGCACAGATGAAGAAGGGCTTGAGAAGCTCAGAAATCATGCAGTGAAAGTAAAGCTTGTCTCCCAGGCAGCACCTGGGTGTTCCCTGAGCCCAGAACTGGCCTTACCGATACAGTTGCCGAGCGCATCTTGTATAAAGCCACTCATGCACTGTAGCTTGGGTCGGCAACGGAAGGATCCTGGAGTATTCTGACAGATAAAATCGGGGGGGCAGTTATGAGTACCAGTCTCACACTCGTCAATATCTGGTACATCACAAAAAAAAACTGTTAGCAGGGGTGTGGCAAGGGATTTCCATCACAGTTCAAACACAAGACACAGGTAAAAACGCCCGACAGACTAATGCTCAGGTCCCTTGTGCAATGCACTGCAGTGACCGGGAGCAACCTGACCTGCTGCCTCAGCCAGGATCTCAGGGGGGATAACTTGAGGGGGCTTTATTATTTTCCAGTTATTTTTATATCTAGGGGTGTGTCTGTGCATATTCGGCTTTCCAAGGTTAGTTCTCACAACTAACTGATCCCAAACTCTTGCAGAGCACCTGAAGCATCATGCTCAGCAGGGCTCAGCTGGGATCAGCACTGTAGTTACCTTTAAGTCAGTAAGATTTAATTAACCAAGCGCAATTTTAATTCTGACCTTAGATCCAATGCAGACCTTGTTCATTTCTTTCGTAAGTGAATTAATTTGCCTTCATCCTCAACCATATTAAGGTTTGCAATATCCTTGCATTATTGTGCTTTTAAATGCACATAAACATGATTTCTGCTAATTTTAATATTCCATTCTGGTTCAGAATAGACAATAAATATTTGTGAATAAATTACAGTTCAAATGAAGCAGATAAAGCAGACAAGGGCTAATGAGGCTTCATTCACAAATGTAGCCGTGTCCACATAAAAGCAACTTAAATTTCACGTTTGCCACCTGGCAATGGAATGAGATCTCCTAAAGCTATTAAAAGACAGAAGCTCTGTGGCCATGGGATGCCTCGGCTTTCCTGGTCACCCAGTTGACACAAGAGTAGACGAAACTGCTCAGCCTAGAGCTTTGCGAGACCTAGTTAATGATGGTGGAGCCCCTTGTAAGTGTAGGATGGGTTAATACTGAGCTGGCTTCAGCAGGGTTCGGCGTACAGCAGGTCTCAAACATGTTGCTTGGCATTTAAACACCATACCATTCACTTTATGTTTTTACTCTTATTAACATAACATTAAAAATTAACATTATTAACATATCTTATGCAGATAAGAATTTTCTAAGATTAATGGTATGCATGATTTAGTATCTGTACTCCTTTTTTTCCATCAGAAAAGACTGTCAATACCTGCCAGTAAGCAATTTGTTGGCCTAAATCTGATGTCACTCAAATCAGCAGAAATGTTACTTCAAAGGGATCCCAGTTAGACCACAATACTTTGAAAAACATTGCCTGATGATATGCAGGTTGTGCAGTTGGAGTTCGTTCACCACCTTTTTTTTCAATCTATTTTTCATTATGGATCAGTTCCTACAGTAAAACCTTAGCCAGGATTTTGGTTAATTTAGTCACTGGAATGAAATTAGTTTATTTATAAACCATTCTAAGCTCAAGGGGGGACAGACTTTGTCAGGGCAAAAACCAATTCCACATCAAAAGTAGTTTGCTGCTGATTTATCTCTGTAAAGGCAGCACGTCAGGTGAAGTTAGGGATGTAGGGAACAGCAGCCTTTGACCCAGACACACCTGGAAATCAGCCACTGTTTTAGTAAAAGAGACTGTTAACTCTTGTGATCAAAAATGCCTGGTCAAGCCCAGTGCTTTTAGCCCCTTGGTGTCTGGGGGCTTGCAGTCCCCCTGCACGGGACATACCTTTGCAACGACTGTCATCTGTCAGCTCATAGCCGGTGCCACAGCTGGTGTCCCGCTGGCAGCGGAAGGATCCCAAGGTATTGACACAGGTTTGGCCAAGCCCACAGCTGTGTGTCCCAGTGATGCACTCATTAATGTCTAGAGCAGGCAAAGTGATTCAAAACAATAAAAGACAGAGTAAATAAGAAGTGTCTCTGGCAAGGGATGAGGTCAAAGGCAACATCACCCGAGTCTAGCGCAGAGGATGGCTCCAGCCACGTCTGAGGGTGTTACACATGGGCTGTGCATCCACGGCCTGCTGCTGGAGTTGGCAGTGTTTGGGTAATGTTGGACTCAACGGCCTTAAGGGTGTTTTCCAACCTGCATGACTCTATGGTTTGGTTATAGTGCCCATAGGAATGAGGGAGACTCACACAAATCCTTCCCTTGCTCTGCCTCCTACCCACAAACGGCTGAGAAACTCCCCGAGCCACAAGTTCCAACTTTCTACTTTACAGCTACCGATGGACATTTCTTTTACGCATTTTTTATCTTTGAACACATAAGAAAATTTGACATGCATGTGTAGCAAATGTAAAAGTTCTTCCTTTTTATATTTAGTGCTATTTCAGTGCTAATCCGACCAATCATCAATATCTCTTTTATATTCGGAAGTTTGTATTTGAGCTACTTAGACTCCATTTTCAGTCAGTGACAGAAAAAGGCATTCCTGATGAATAACACTTTTCCTCCTAGAACAGCTGTGCAGGACTTATCAATTAATATCTACTACTACAACAGAGAACAGGTATTCTATTTTGGTTTTATCCACAACAATAAATTCAAGATCTGCCTCTTCCCCACTGTAAATCCTCCCCCTTTTCTACTCATTCTTTCTCAACTTCACCTTCCCACAAATTTCACACTTGAAGCCACCTTTTTATGATCTCACCTCTTTCCTGAGCTGGCATATTCTGATCGCTTCTGTCTGGATATGTTCTGATCTATTTCTGCCCTTTTAAAACAAGAATGCTGAGACCCAAGGCACTGGTTTTATGTCTGTTACCTTCACAGGTGATACCGTCTGGTTGGAGCTGATAACCAACGAAGCAGGAGCACACGTAACTGGAGCCTGTGTCTCTGCACTGCTGAGAGCAGGGACCACCACCTAATGGGTATTTGAAACAGTCTTATGTAAGGAACAGGCTCTTGATAGCAACTGGAACAAACCATTAATTTACAGTATACTGGATGATTTGTTTAGAAAAGCCGTTAACTAAACACACGTATACAAAAGAAGGAAAGGGCTAAGCACTGAAAGCTCTAAACCATAATACAAGAAGGGTTATTCTGGCAGACAGAAAGAGAACACTATAGGGAATTGACAAAAATTTGGCTCATCATTAAGAAAACTTCCTTTTTCTGATCTTCTTTAAAGATAAATTAATATTAAAAATGTTTAATGTTCTCAAAAGAGAAAAAAGGTTATATACTTCCAGCTATTCCTGGCCAGAGTGTTGATATTCTCAGTACAGAATTAAAAAAAAAAACCCAGAAGCATTTTTCAGAATGGCTGGACAGGCATTAAACAAGAGATTTGAGATGGGCACACTTATGTGAGCAAATGCAACTACACTACTTAATAAATACTTTATAAAATAATTTTTCCAAGTGTAACTATTTCTAATGAGGACAGGGCCATTAATCCACCACAGCAAATAGGCTGCAGGCAGAACTCCTGATTTGCAATTAGCCAGAGCAATCCATCTCTTGCAGGCGGCTGATTAACTGACAAATACAACAACTGCTTACACGAAGAAATAATGCTAGGAAAATATCTAACACATTTTTCTATGTCATCTCCCGCAATTAGCAGCTGGAGACAAGCAGGAGAGGCAGCGTTGGCTCTGCTTTGCTAATGGAGACATTTCCACTCTCTCCAGAGTCTAACAGCTGTAGAACATGGAGCACAGTAAATCATCTCTCAACTGGAATATCAGTCTATTAAATTGATTTTATCCTAAATACATTACTGAGTCCTGAAATGCTGGCAGAACACAGTGAATCACTTCTGCTTTTGGTTTATAGACATGTAAATCACGTGTGACAAGCAATAAATCAGAATGCTTAGTCGAACAATAACCCAAATACACATTCTTCCCAGGAGGCAGAATAGCAGGATAAATGAGGACAGTAGCCACTTTTCTTGCTTTCCTTTAGGTGATGCATCTTAAAAGGAAACAAGTTTCATTTCATATTCAACGCCCTGACCATCCCAGGTGGAGATTAAAAAATGCACATATTTAAAATAGGAGCCCATATCCTGAAGAATCCAGAGGACTCCACAGGTTCAAGGGTGACACCTCGGAGGTATTATCCACTAGAAGGTAAATAAAAGTTAAATGTATAGTCCCAGCTTCACCGGGGTAAGAAGAACTCCATTGTGCGCCTTCCTTGTATTTATGAACTATGCAGGCGTCACCTAATGGCCCACTATTTCTTGGAAAGGCTCTCCCTTCTGTTATTTTTACCCCTAACTAGCTTAGGCAAGAGGTTTTTGTTAATCTCTAGATCTAAGCTGGCTTCGCTTTTACTGAAGGCAATCACAAGGGAGCTGGCGAACAGGACTAGTCACCTGACTTACCTCTGCAGCCATCATGCAGATAAGGATCTTCTTGGTCTAGTTCCTCCTTTGAAATCTCAACTAAAAAGAGGGGAGATGAGCATTAGAGGAGAAAGCACTGTTCTTCTCAAGGTAAAACGCTGTGTTCTTGGGATGAGACTCAGACCAGGGTTTTGGATAAACCAAGACAAAATTAAAGAGCATTATTTCTTAAATTAAAGAGCATTATTTTACAGCTATTTCATACTTAAATTTGACATTCAAATGCACATGGCCATGGGGCATTTTCCAGCTGATTGATTCCATGTGCAAGTCATGCTGTGATCATAGACTACATATGGACTGAGATTCTCAAATGCAGGTTCTTAACATCAGGCTTTGAACCAGAGCTTAACCTCATTTTCCTAAGACATGTTGTTGAGGCATGCTGGGCTTCCCCTGACTTTACAGTAGCTTAGGGTACTCGCAGATTTAATGAAAATCAGATTAACCTCAGTTATTTATTTAGACTTCATTCCAAAAAGAACTCCACACCCTGCTTCTGGGCACCTACTTATGGCATTCTTTCAAATATGAGTATACCTTACCCTGGAGAGTTTTGATCAGTGGTACTTGTGCCACGTGCAGAGTTTGTTCTGTCCACATGAAGAACATCCGAGGGCTGAACACACCCACTGCCTGAACCCACTGCTTGCCCAAAGGAATATCTTATGGACTTTCCCCAATGGCACAACAAACTCAAGATGCTTGTCCAAAAAGCTGCCTTACAAAATGAAGCCTTTGTGACGAAGAGAGCGTCTGTTTGAGTTGCTTGTTCTGCCTTTCTACAGGCACTTTTTATGGCCAACGGGGCTATTTGACATCTTGTTTCTTAGTTGCATGATGAGGACATGGTCCTGCCCCGCCTGTGGGCACAGCAGTGCACAGTGGCTCTGAAATGTGCCACAATAACCACAGCACCCAGTGGCTGCTGGGTGTGCCATGTGCCCACGAGGGCAAGCAGGGAAATACTCACAGCCATGCTCCCAGATCTGCATTTTCAGGTGTGGACATATTTCTCCTGTCATCCAGGTAGATTAAATATGCAATTTTTTTGTCATTAGCAGAGTGGTCTGAGGAGAAGGAATCTACCAGCATTTAAGTGTTTCTCAGTGGGTAAGATGCCATTAAAAATTGATAGCTTATACTCAGCTTCCAAGACAAGATTATTAGTTGCCAAAATAAAATATGTTACATTGAAGTTCTGACCCCAGGAACTAAGGGACCACTTTCCAGCTCTCTAAGCCACTTATTTCCAACAAAAGCATTTCAGCTTTCACTAGCCAAAAAAATGAGCTCCAAAACTGCATCATTAAATTACTCAGATGAAATGTCAAGTCAGAGGAATTCCAACAGAAATCATGTAAAGTACAAATACTCCTTGTACCCTGTATCATTTTTTGTCTCCCTCTTTTAAAGTCTGCAATAAAGTACCTTGCTGTTTTTTAGGAGCATCATCGCTGATGGACAGATCAATGCCTTCTGGACCTTTCCCACAGCAAGATCTGAAGACAATTCCACACTGGTATCCCATCTTCGGGTTGGGGTCACAACCTTGTCCTTGAACTTGGGCAGCCTTTCCCAGCAAACAACAGTAACAACACGTCTGTTAAAATAAAAAAAATATATATTAACAAAGTGAAATCATAGCCCTGACCAAGGTGAGTGTTACCAGGTCATACAGAGAAGTTATTTTGCTCTGAAAAGCACAAATATTAATTAGGAGCATCACAGTCCTGCCATTGCTTCCAGCAATAACACATGGTCCTCCTCTTCCAGAGCTGCTGAACTACAGCCCTAGAATACACCACAGGACTGAGCACAGGCCAAGTTAGTGCCATGGAGGTTTCCTTTGATTTCAAGTTGAGAAGATACTGCTCATTAATTCCATTTTTTTCCTTGCTATTAGAAAGCAGCAAAAGTCCTCTGCAAGTGGTGTCTGCCAATTACTACTGTCATGTGAAAGCAGAATTAAGCCTTTATTATTAACTTTCTTCTTCCTTACTCTGTTTTGCTTGAAGAAAATAACCTGGACCATTAAACAGTAGATGTTCTTTTGGTGGGGTGGTTCCTCACCACCCACTTTTTTTGCTTGGTTCTTCAAACTACTTCCACCCAGTGGCAGACACTACAGTTTTATCACTATTATATCTGGGATTATTCCATCTTTTCCATCTGTTCTGGATGCTTTTAGAAATAAATACTTGATGATCTCTTCCAAGAGTTGCAACATTGCTCCAGATTTATTCCACCACGTCAAGCAATTCCCTGAGGCGTCCTTCTCAAGGTTTGTAACATCTGATTAAAATTTTCTTAGATTTTCAGTTTTCACCAGCATAAATTAAACCACAAAAATGAAAAGTGAGCTGAAGATTCATTATTTGACTTCAGCTTGCATATTTTTGATAACCAAATCTTATTTAAGCTGTTGAATACAGCTGATGTACTGCCAAATTTGGGTATTACATACTACTAGATACCCTCACTGGCTTCTGCTGTCAGGCATATGAATTGACTCAGTCTGCTTCTTAGTCTTGTCACACGAGGTTCAGTCTGGGAGTTACAGACTCTCGCCGGATTTTTTTTAAGGAGTGATCATTAATCTTGCCATTCTTCAAGTACTGAGTAGCCTTTTTTTCTTTCAGGTTGAGCCACCACTTGAACGACCTCAGTGTCCAGCTGATGTGAAACTTTGACTACAGAACTTGCTGAGTCTTGCAACATCTGCAAGGGACTGTATCTTCGGTTAACTGTCTGTGTGCCCTGCACCATTTGTTCCAGCCTATATTTATGCAAACTGTGCACGAGGCATCTTAGCTTAGCAGCTGGATAATGACAATAATTGACATTGCTATCCCACAGCCAAAATGACCCAGAGGTGGAAAGTGTCAAATGTTTTCTTAACTGATGTTTATGGTAACTGGGTCTTCCTACTCACCCCACACTAAGTGTCAGTTCAGTTCTGGGGGTGTTTGCAGCTGATTCCCAAAGCCTGCCAGACGCCTGGAAGCCAGCTGTGATCAGCATCACCCATCTGCCAGAACCACCACTGCCTTCGTGGATGGGACAACATTAAGATGAAGTTGTTTTCACACCCTCCCCTGCCTGCAAGACTCTGCTTGCAAAGCAATCCCAATAATAATATCAAACTCTTCCCCCCATTATTAGCAAAATCCTATGCAGCTTCAAAGCCATGCCTTGCTCCTCATGTTTGGATAGACAGCTGTTTCCTGCCTAAAATCTCATTATCCCTTGCCTGCCTTCTCACAGGAAGGAATGAAGATGGAAAGAATAAAGGAACGAAGTCACACACAAGAAATCCGAAGATTTATTTTTGGTGTGATTAGGAAGAGCCTGACCTTACTTTGATTAATAAGGTCCCTTGATTAGTTAAGTTTGTATTGAACTTCAGTTCCTGATTAGTTAAAGTTCTGATTAGTTAAATAGTTCTTATTATTTCTGTTCCCACACAAGTCAGCAGCTCTGGAAGGGTAAATCCTGTGCTAACGTGCCTTTGGGATCTGTCCACAAGAGGTCTCTATCTTGCTGAAATCCAGACAATATAACTGGGAGATGCTACCAAAAAAAGACTGGAAAACCACAAATAACTCAGCAAAATTTTTCAGGACTTTTGAAGAGCTGAACAAAAATTAAAAATATGTTCAACAGTCCAAAGCAATAAAATTTTTGTGCTCACCTGCTTTACACAACTGAAGTGTCCTTGACAAAGCTTGTGAGATAAGGATGTATCTCAGTCTTTGAAAAGTAATTAAGACAAATTTTGGGTGAAAGCATCCAAGCACCTTAAAGGCAGTCAAATTTCTAGAAGCTTCACTCCTTTCTGCACGGCTGGTGTAGTGGAAGCTTCCATAAAATCATTTCTACATCTCCTGTACCAGCAACAAATCTGGAAGTCGATCCCTGTCATTTGATAAAGACTTTAAAGATTAATGGTTCATTTTGCATCCCTTTTTTTTTCTAAGAGAAAGCTATGCTTCCAAACAAGCTGAGAAGAAAATCCTGCCCATCATTTCCTACACCTGCTGCCTTTACTATTAAAGCTGAGGCAAGTGTTTTGAAAATATGGTCTTTTTATCTCCTTTCCAATCCCAAGTTTTGGATTCAAAGGAAAGATTAGCTGCCTCATTTGCTGCAAAGTGCTGCGATTAATCCTACTAATTGAATCACTAAATCGTGCTTTGTGCTTCCTTGAAGGAGACAAAGAAGATCAAAAAGATTTTCTACGTGACCTAAGCTAAATTAAAATGGACCAACTCAGGCAAAATGAGATTCAAGGCCATGAGAGATAGGCTTGGTGTGAATGCAAAAAAGCCTGTTTACCACAGCAGGGCACAAGTGCCAGACATTGTGTGTCTCAAGGTCAATAGATTCAAAATGTATTTAACAGAAGAAATGATGAATTGTTCACTGATATTAGTTCCTAAGTCATCTATGTCCATCATGGATCAAAGGGGTTACCTTTAAAGTTACTCCTTCAGCCACCTCAGGGAAGCTGCTAAGTGTAGGATATTCCTGTTGGGGAGTGGGAGGGCAGAACTTGGCTCACAAAGGTTCATTACCTCTGACCACGTTTATACCAGTGAATTAAACAGGCACAGAACATGGGCTCAGGGCATTACCCTGCTGTCATCTGTGATGTTTAAATATCAGCTCTAATGGTAATGACCATCCCCTCAGACAATGCAGAGGCATATTTTGGGGTGAGCACAGCCCAACTGGGGTTCCCATGAGCCCTCCAGGGCTGTGTGCTGCAGGGAAGGACATGAGCCACGTCACAGCTGTGCTGAGCCACTGCCTACCATTTATTTTATTTTAGCTGAATGAACCATTCAGCATCTTTGAGCAGTAGGAAGAACTAAAATCAGTTTCATCTAGTTTCAACACCACTGAAAGAAGCCCATAATAGGACCAGAGCTGCTCAGGACTGGGTCATGGGCAAAGTCCTGATCTTACTCATGAAACTTTCTTCCCAACACACTCTGCAGAGAGGTGTAACTATGCTCCCTTCCAAACAATGAGAGACAAAGACAGTAATACAGGCAGAGGGCAGGGCACAGATTCACTGAAGAGGCCAAGGACAGGCATTTTCATTCTCATGTCACATGCTGGTATCACAGGCTGGTGGATGTCTCCATCCAGTTGTAAATCAAAGTCATGTTCACTTAGAGCACTTACACAACCTGGAATTCTAAGTACCCTGAAAGGATTAAGTGCAGTCCTGCCCCTCTGGCCCACCAGTATTGAAAAACACTGAGCGTGACCTTGGGCCATGAAGCTCTAATGAAAGCTGAAGTCTGAAAGGCGGCTGAGCTTCTCATCCACCTCTCCCTGCAGCACTGATGTCTTCTTTTCACGCACAAGTACTTTCCTGGCCAATTACCCATTCGAGACATTCCACCCCTTTGCACTCTGCCCTGGCCTCTGCTAAAATGCCATGTGACAGCTGGATTCCCTCAACAGGGACCAGCTTCCCGGAGACGGGCACAGAGTGAACAGCCTTAGCAGAGACACGAGGTGGAGGTGGGAAAAAACTGTTCATGGGCAGCAAAGTCTGCTGACCTCCAGGGCCAACCCTTCCTACAGTGAACACCACTTCTGGAGGATTAACAGGAGCGGCTCTGATGTCTCACCTTGAAGTACTGGGCCTCGCAGGTGGAATTTTCAGCAGCGTGTGAGTCGCAGTCCTCGCGCACGTTGGCGAATTCCACCCCATCGGAACAGGACTGCTTCTCCAGCTGGCTGCGGCAGCACTGCTCCTGGCTCATGCTGGGGCACGGCGGGAGCAAGGGGAGAGAAATGGCACACAGGGGTCAGGAACAGGCACTGCAACCTGGCCATCAGCACTTGAACCAGTCACAGTTCCTGTGGGAACGCAGTCACGTTATGAAGATATTCTCTGGCACCAACAGGTACAGCGTGTGCAACGAAGGCCAGAGCACTGCTCTGGGGGACAACCGGAGATGATGGCGAGACATGAAGAGAGCGAGGGAAGTCCAAGGGGGAAACAGTGTATTGCAAGAAAGAGGCAAAGAAAGACAAGGGAAAGAAGAGTGTTACAGAGCAGGGAGGTGTAGAGAGGAGACAGGATAAGAATGTGCAGGGAAACTCAGCTTTGTTAGTTCCACTGCTCATAAAGTCATTCCAGTTTATCTCAGTGTCAGTGAATAAACTCGAAACTCCTTCCTGTAGGGAAAAAAAAAAACACTGCATGAGGAGGCTTTAAACTCCTCCAGTCCTGTTGCTACTGCCCCGTGAAGGCAGAGCCCAGTGAAGATCTCTCTCCACTCTGTTCCTATGGGTAACTCTGCTTTGTTAGGTAGCTTTGTGAGTGAAGGTATGTGGGTGAGGCTTTTCCACTGCCACCTCCTGTTACAGACAAAAATAAAGAGTAACAAATCCGATGACACATACAAGGACATAAACATCTCCACGTGTTTTGTGGTAACCCGATTTCTCTAAGAATAAATGTTACCTGAGTTGTTATGGCAAAACTATCCCAAATACAATCCAACCTTATGGATTCTATTTATAGTACAGCAGGGGCACCTAAAAGGCATGACCTGCTATGTTAGAGCTCTGCAAGAGAAAACCCCTGCAAATGCACTATTATATCCATCTTATACATCTTACAGACCAACGACACAGAACACATTCTCTTTGCTGGTAAGAGCATTCACCCTTTTTTTTTTTTCCCCCTCAACTCTACTTACTTGAACTCCAATTATAGGCTCAGATTATGCATCTCTGCACAGGGGTGAGGTTGTCAAGCTACACCCCCCAAGACTGCCAAGATTCCAAGATATTTATTGGATTGCACACAGGTCCCTTCCACCCCAAGCCATTCTGTGATCCCACAATTCCGTGAATAGTAATGGTGTGACTGTGCAGTTGTCACTTGGACAAAAACAGCTCTGAGATTTCAATGCATAGGAACAAACCCCAGGATAAATTCATGAACAAATCATTCAAAAAGAGACTCTAAAGTCACAGCAAGAATTTAAGCCCAGGACAGTAACTTTATTTGGCAGGATATTTGAAGGTTTTGATATTTGATTTGGTTCCAGTTTGGAATAATATGTAGCTTTTTTGTTGCTTAAATTCCCTCTGAAGCAGAATTTCCATTCCCTGCCCAGCTCTGGGGTGGTCTGACTGTCAGAGCTTTGGAAGCCTCTAAAACCTGAACTTCAGGCCCAAGAGTGTGGGAGTTGAGACTTGCCAGCTCCCTTAGCCCTGCAGGTTCTGCTGAGGAGATATGTTAGCCCCAGACAAGCAAACAAACAAACAACAGCCTTTCAGGAGATCTGTTTGATTCCCAGGGTGCCTTTCTGTTTTCAAACACAAGCCATCTCTTTGAAATCCCTGACAAATTGGCAATTTCAACCAAAACAAAGATTCCTACAATGTTTCCCACAGTGGCCCACCCCAACAGTAATAAGGAATTAAGCATCAATTGAATAATAGATTAAAATACCATTTGTTCATTCTGAGAACAACAACAATAAAATCACACTTCATTTCACATCTTACAATATTAGCCTTTAAAAACAGAGAAAGTAGAGCAGCACTTTCCTGTGAACTTGGGTTTTTTTAAATTATTCCTAATATTCAGAAGAGCCACAGACAGCTTTTTCCTTATCTGCCAGAGTTAAAACAGTGCAAAAGAACTTCCCTGAAAATAAACAGGTCCTCACAATATGACTGAAATCTTAACACACTAAATATTGAATCTCTAGGATCATGAGGGCTCATAGCTGACACTGACTGAGGATATTTCAGGCAAAATCGTGCATCTCTGAAAGATGAGTTTTATTCATGTCTCACTAGTGAACAGACATGACTCAGACACTTAAAAAACCCTTATTCTCTGTTTCAGATGTTGATCTAAAATTAAAGTTATATTACCTCTAGATAATTTGATTAGAAATCAAATTAAGACATCACATTTTATATTCTCACTTTACTTTTTGTTAAAATTTAACCAATGTTACTGATGTTCATGGAGTTAATTTCCAGAAGAAAATCTACATGCCCATTTACCTCCACAGTGTTGTCACATTTATTATTCTCCTTCCCAGAGGATGGATGCACTCCTAAACCATTACAGATTTCATAGTCACCTATTTTTTCTTTGCTTTTTTTTTTCCATAAAAGCATTAAAAGTTTACTTGGCTCTGAAAACAATGTCTCTGTTGTCAGTCTAATTTCATTACCCTCTGTCTGCCTCTTACTTACTTTAGCTATTCACGTGCACACTGGAAGGCCTTGGACAAAATATTAAAAATTGAAAAGAATGATTGTGCAAAAACAATCTGGGTCTTGCACCCTTAGATTACTCAGTCTGCATTCCTGCAACACTAATTACAAATAATGTTATTCCCTGTGTAAGCCTTCACACAGTGTCCAAGGCATATTCCCATATGGAGATAGGCTGTTTCTGGCACGGGAATCAAGTCCGCTTGCTAAGAGCTCTGGGCAGGGAAAACTCTTCAGTTTGAAAGGAAGAAGATTTATTGCACAGGTTGAGTTCCAGAATGAAATGGCAGCTCTTTGCAGATGGCTGTGAGTTTAACCACGCCACGAGAAAATGAATGAATGGGCAAAGTGCTGCTGCTCTGACAGCCAGGATGTTGCTCATGAGAACTCCACACTCGTATTTACAGAGTCCCGCAGACACAGAGATAAACACTGGCATTGTCCAGAGTGAGAACACCCAGAGAGAAACTCAGATCTGGGGCAAGAAACAGCAATAGGAGATTGCAGAGTTTGGAACCCAGAGCCTTGTTTCAGCTTGAATACCACAGTGTAACAGGGACCAGATGGATCTGGGAGCTCATGTGCTCTTCAGGCAGGCTGGCTCACCTCATTCAGGACAGGACAGTGATCACGTCTGCAGTTTGAACTGCCCCACGCTCAGCAAGGGACACTCACACAGCTGGCAGGTCCCTCAGCAACCACAAGAGGCTTTGGGGGAAAGGATCCTCAAGAGATGCTGGAACCCAGACCTGTTTCTGGGGCACATAGCAGATACCAGAACGATGGTGCTTGAGGGGAAAGCCTGCCTTCCTTCACTGGGCAAGGAATTCTCCCTGGTGAGGGTGGGGAGGCCCTGGCACAGGTTGCCCAGAGAAGCTGTGGCTGCCCCATCCCTGGAAGTGTCCAAGGCCAGGTTGGATGGGGCTTGGAACAACCTGGGATAGTGGAAGGTGTCCCTGCCCATGGCAGGGGGTGGAATGAGATCAGATTTAAGATCCCTTCCAACCCAAACCATTCTGGGATTCTGTGACTGCTATGGATGTGTTTTAAATGGTTGGGAAACGGTCAAGGGGGCGCAATTCTAACTCAGTAAGACAGCTGGCAAGCAGCGGGTTTGCTTTGAGGGAAGGACTGAATCTGAGAGACCGCTAAGTTACGACTATTCTAAGCACATGGCTCCCGAACAGCAGGTACATTCCTGTGCAACATATCGGGGAAGGCACTCGCATCTGGTCTGTCCAGTTAGCACAGCCCTGGCACAGGAACTGCACTAAATCACTCATCGGCGACTGTATCGAACCTGCCCCCTTCCCAATGTGCTCTCCCCTCACAGTCGGCTCTGAGCCTCGCAACCTGAGCTGAGACACGTCAGGTGAACAGCTCCCCACTGCGTTTGCACCACAGTTTTCTAGAGCCCTCAGAGCCAGACGGTCAACGCTGAGCTGCGCTGAAGTCAAGGGATCCCAGCTGGGGTTTAAAAAACCACGTAAATTCTGACACCTGCCCCCAGCAGCTCCCACTGCTCCAGGTGTCTAAACGGTCATATACTGGCACCTGCCCGGAGCTCAGCAAACACAAGAAACCGGGTTTATTCCTGTCTCTATGCAGCAGGAATAAATTGCCTGAGGAATCATGCTCCCTTCAGGGCTCTCTCTGGCTCCATTTACATCAGCAATTTGGAGTAGAATTTGGCCCTTACTTTCATGCCTGAAATGCCATCAAAAGGTGAAAATGGCATCCTAAAGTGATTTTTCTGTGCCTCTCACAGCTGTGCCAGCTTGCAATCCTAACTGGAGTAAAATAGTATTGCCATTAAAGAAAATACCCCAAGGTGCCAATTTAACTTACTTATTTTTAGAGTGAAGCCCAGCTTCAGGAGGAACTATGTTTTCTTCTTGTGCAGCCACAAATAAATGCAACTGAACTACATTTATCAGCTTCAGGTTTTGTCAGTAATTGTTCATATCTCTCAAAGAATATATGCCTTTTATTTTGATATTATATTTTTCATAGTTACACCTCAGTTATGCACAGAAGCTAGAAAAAGCATTTAGTAAGCTCTTTTCCAGTTCCTAGGCAGTGCTAGGGAGTCTCTAAAATCAAAGTCTTTAAAGGAATAAATTAAATTTACAGCAGAATGGCAATTCACATTAATCAAATGATCATTAAATCATCAAGATTCTCGCTCTCAGATGGTTCGATAAACTTGGTTTCCTGTTTTTCCTGCCTCTGTTTTGTCTGTAACTCTTATAACCCTTCAAGTATTTCCTAAATTGGCACTTTATTCCTAGCTGTCAATTCCTCTGCGTAAGAGACTGCTTTCAATGCCAGTGTAAATGCAGAAGTCAGAAAACATGGACAGACTTGCCTGGAAGACACATTCTTTCCATAATAAAGATCAATCCAACACTTCTACCCTTACCAAGGTTGAATCACTTTGCAATCCATGTGAACAGAGGAGAGAAAAGAAAAGCCTTTTAAATACAAAGTTCTCTGTGAAGCTGCCCCTCCAACCACCAATCACTAATTGTGAGCTCCACTAATTAAGTGTAACAAGTGCCCGTAACAGCAAAAGTAACACAAACTATCATTGACATAAAAATTAGGAATGACACGACCATGTGAGAGATGCAGAAGAGTCAAAATCTCACTGTGCGAGTGATTTTAACACTTCTTTATTTCATTTGGTAGCTTGCCTAATGGAAATTAGTATCCTAGCAATTGTCAGCAGAATTAAGAAATCTGTTTATTAACTAAAAGGTACTATTTTCAATAGTCAGATACACTTGAGAGAACCCCCAAATGGTTGGAACCGTTCCAACCAATGGGGTTGGAAGGGACCTTTAAGCTCACCCAGTGCCACCCCCTGCCATGGGCACGGACACCTTCCGTAGCCCAGGTTGCTCCAAGCCCCATCCAACCTGGTGTTGGACACTTCCAGGGATAGGGCAGCCACGACTTCTCTGGGAAACCTGTGCCAGGGCCTCTCCACCCTCATAGGGGAGAACTTCTTCCCAATATTCAACCTAAATTTCCCCTTTCAGTTTGAACCCACTGTGAACCCATGACCCCATTGAAATGTGCCCCATTCTAAAAGGAACACAGGAAAGATTGTCAGGAGAACATGTTACATAGAGTGCTGTCTGTTTTCATATCAAACTAAAACATGGAAATATAAAAAGGTAGGCTGTATTTGAATATATTAGACATGACCACGTACTTGCATTCTCTGGAGTCGGATATCAGCGGCATGGAAGCACACATTCTGTGTTTGTTTGCCCATTCAACACCCTTGTCACAGCATTCTTCCGCTGACAGCTCTGCAGAAATAAAGAAAGCCACAACAGTCTGTTTAATACAACCTTGCATCTGCCAGTTAAAGACCCCCAAGCAAGCACAAATAAGTGAGTTTGACACCCCGCAGAACACAGCACCCACACCCAAGGCAGCCAAGGCCAAACAAAGCTCCTGGCAGCACCTTGCAAAAAGCCAAATTGCTATCAAACGTAGCAGTGACAATAAGCAACCTTTTAAAGCCCTGAAGGACGCAGGATAAATCAGTGATATCAGAGACATCTGAATCTCATTACAAGTAAATTTGCGAAACTAGTTTTTCCTGAGGTAATTATCCAAGTAATCTGTTTTACTGAAAAACATGCCTGTAAATGCCCAAGTATTGTAGGAGGGACAGAAAGGTATATGGTATTTTGATCACTTAACATATGACAGAAAAATTAATCCAGATACCAACTTACACTGAACCTAAGGGGGAAAGCACACTGAAGACAATTATTTCTGTAGTGTGTATTTTTGCAAGTCTTTAATTTAATAAAACTGAATACTGTTAATGAACTGACAAGCACTACAGGTTTGCTTCATATTCCAAGTGCAAAAGTTCACTGCACAGCAGGTGTATCAGAACTTGGAATAAAACAGGAGTCACATTTTCCTATTAATTGTCTTTAGTCTGAACACCGAACAGCTCCTTGTGTAACAAATACACAATGCGTGTTAAAAAACCCCTCTGATGATCCAGAGGGACAGCTTTCTAGTGGTTTCTGTGTGTTTGATACGTTTCTTTGGCTGGTTGCCCTGCCAGGCTGCTCCCAGGAGTGCTGAGGGAGCTGGGGGATGACACCGCCGGGCCATGCCCGGCTACCTGAGAGCTCTCGGTGAACCAGAGGAGCTCCTGAAGAATGGGAGAGAACCAAGGCCTCCCTGACGTCAGGGACAGGGGAGAAGATCCGGGAAACTACAAGCTGGGCAACCTCTTATAGGATCATTAGGGTTGGAAGATCCCTCCCAGCCCGTGGATCCCCCCTGTGCCCGATGCCCACCTTGTCCCGAGCCCCGAGCACTGGGTGCCACGGCCAGGCCTTCCTTGGGCACCTCCAGGGCTGGGCACTCCAAACCTCCCTGGGCAGCCCCTGCCAAGGCCTCACCACCCTTTCCAGGGCAAAATTCCTCCTGGTGTCCAACCTGAGCCTCCCCTGGCACAGCTTGGGGCCGTTCCCTCTCCTCCTGTCCCTTGTTCCCTGGGAACAGAACCTGACCCCCCCCGGCTCCCCCCTCCTGTCAGGGAGTTGGAGATCCTTGCCCAAATTACCAATCAAGCTGGCGGCACAAGGAGGAGTGCACACCAGGTCCTTCCCATGCCTCCCAGGATTGTCTCATCCTTAGTTTTGATCCAAGCACATCTAAAGTGAGCACATTTCAGCAGACAGCCACATTCTATCAAGACTATCCCTCCTCACAAATGACTTCCTGCAGAGTCTCCTAAGGACAAACACCTGTCTCCTCTGGCTCTCCCTACACCAGCTAAAGCCATCGTTCCCAGGTGCTCCTGATGTGTGGGGGTTCCAGCCCCCTCCTATCTGTGCACATACCTCCTAAGTTTTTGCAGTTATCAAAATAAGCAGAAATAACTAAACAGTTCATGATCACAGTAACTTTGACACACATCGCAGTTTGCTCAACTGGCACATGTTCAGATGTGGGGAAGGAAAAAGCTGAAAGCAAGTAGAGAAGGTAATTCCCTCCAGTAATTCAAGGGTTTTTTGCAGGGAACAACTTGTTTTCCCAACTAGGGATTATAATCCAAGGATTCAAAGCAAAAAGGAAAAAGTTAAATAAGATTTTAAGATGCATCAGTCATCTTGAGGTAGGTACTCTTTTGTACAGTCAATTGTACAGTGCAAAGCTCTGGAGTCCTGCATTGAATTCTGGCTTTAAGAAAGATGATATCAAAATGGAAAATGAATAAAGGAAGATTAGGAGGATGGCCAGGGGAATCAAAGCCCTGTTATATGAGGAGAAACTGAGAGAAACAGACCAACCTGTGAAAGGATGTGGTTCCTGTCAACAAATATTACAGCAGTAAACAGTCAGAATCATGGGATCCAGAAAAACAAAGGTTTTAGTGAGAAAATCAGTAAATGGAATTACAATAGGTGTTAGTTTATAAGAGAGTTCTGTACTCTGTGACCCAGGTCACCCTTCTACTCTTACGCACATACCCAAAGTAATGGTCAAAATTCTGTCATTACTAAGTCAAGGCAATATTTCTCCTGAATCCCTCAGCGTGTCCAGAATCCAGGCCAGTGTCTGAAAGCTAAATGCAGTTTACAATGCTACGGAGAAAGTCAGTCTAGTAAATAACCCTCTGCCTGTGGTGAAAGCCATGCATTTGTGTCTGAGCTCTTCTCTGGGAATAGGGACTTTGTCTGGGGCTCTCTGGCTGACAAACATCACATGCATCAAATTTCATACAATGGGTTCAAATAACCATGTTTTTAGTGCTGCTGTCTGCAATCAATCTTAGCTGTGTTGAAAAATGATACATATTTAACTGAAGTGCAGAGCTGGCTGCAGGTTTTTGCAGGGCTTTGTAAAAAATGGTCCTTGGCCAAGTTCCTCCCCAGAAGGACAATCCCTGGCTCTGGACACCAGTTCTTCTCTCCAAGCTCTGGCAACACACCTCTACTCCAATGAAATAACTCAAGAATTCAAAGCAGGCCAAGCTAAGCAAGCTGGTCTGTAGGAGTGCATCCAGACAAAGGAGGATCACGGAGAGTCTGCTGAAGGAGAACTGTGGTCCAGGCACATTGTTTTGGTGACATCACAATTCACATCCTCCAAAGGTCCTGCCAAAAATCTCCTGAGAATAGAGGGAAGTGAAAAACAAGCCGTAAAAAAGGACTCCACCCTCAAATCCACTCTTTTAAAACATACCAATTAAACAGTGAAAAACATTTTTTCTTGGCTTTGCAGTTGCTTGAAAAATTGTAATCCATGGGCAAATCCTTACCTTTTCCAATCTCAAAAACTGTGTGACTCAGAAGTGATTCTGACCATCTGGGCATCCAGGATTGTTAATGAGTATTTAGGAACAGGACCCTTATCCCCTCCTGGCTGCATTTTTCCAGCATTCTGGACTCCACTCCACACTTGTGCATATTCATGTCACTCCCACTTGGAAAGCAGTTCCTACTGGGGCCACCTGTGACTCCTTACACCCTCTTCAGAGGACCAAGAGCACGGGGTGGGAGTACAGATTGCTCCTTCAGGATGTGCAAGGGATGGGGCAGTGGGAGGCAGATGGCAGAACTGCTCTCATTACAACATCTCGAAGAATCTCACTTCCTGAACAGAAAAGAATGGCTGTTTTTTCCCCAGCTGGTGACCCTGAGTCTCAGTGCGGCTGATGGCTCGTGGCACCCCTCACAGCTGGAGCAGGAATGACCAGTCTGCTCTTCTGACCCTGATGCTCCTTCAAGGATTCTGCCAAGTGCATAATGTGTCATGCAAATCAGCCAGAGAACTCCCAGGCATTCGAGAGAGAAACCCTTCTAGGAAAGGCTGGTGACACTCTCTGTGCTCAGCTGCAATGTGCCCTTTTATTTGGAGGGAGAAACCCTACAGGAGAGTTGTGAGATGCAGGAATACACTGGCTGGCCCATTTTGTAAGTCTGAGAAGCACTTGTTCAGCTTTCTGGTTTCACAAGACAGAAAAACATCATAACCCAGAGCCCTGGTTAGATGGTAGCGTGTTGCTTTCCTTTCCTAGATACACTAATTTTACAGGCTAAAGGACTAGGTGAAAAAACCCAAGTTTATTTTGGATAAAATCCAACACAGCTTTATCACCACTTTGTCCCTTTACCAAAGCATGTGCAGCAGGGCATCCAAAAGAACTCGAGCTGTGTGGCGTGGTGACAGCGAGGACGCCTGTCCCGATGGGAATGTGGAGGTGTGTGTTGGATTCCCAGGGAGATTTCCGGAGCCTCGGGAAGAGGACAGCAGAGACACAGCTGGAACTCAGCTCTCTAATTTTACAAAAGCTGTCATGAAGAAAAGCTATCAGATAAGAAATGATTAAGGCCACAACTATCCAAACATCTTGTGTGCATGATGCATCCATGGGCTGGCTCTGAACCATGCACAGAGGCACGATGTGTACGAGCATATGGTTGCTTTAAAAAAAGGTAGTTTGCTAATCTTAACAGGATTGCCATACTGTGTGGGAGTTCAAAGCAAGAAATGTGGTAAATATCTGCATAACCTTAGACTTCTATGATGTAATAATTGCTTATTCAGCTGCTGCAGTGAATATTTTCTGCAAAAGGAAGATAAGCTTAAGAATGTTACCCAAAAGCATGATTCCTGGAATGAAAAACCCTGAATTGCTTCTGGGAATTGTGCAAAAAATAAGCAGAAGTAAAAAGGACTTGATAAATTTCATAGCAGTAGCATTCCAGCTAGATGAAAAAGGGACAGATTTTTTAGGTAACAATCTACAGTAGCAGCTATTCTGTACAGTTGCCTCTGATGGAAAGGTCTCTGCACAGTCCAGGACTGGACAGCTGTTCGTTACCCAGTGCTGATCCACGGAACAGTTATCAGCCTGGTACCGAACCAGAGCTACACCTGGGCCTCGATGGGCTTACCAAGGTAGTGCCAGCAAAGTTTGCCAGTTCTTCAGGGCACTCACTGCTGTGACCCTGACACCCATCAGCTTCCCAGCCCACATAACCAGCTGTGGTTGGGTACAGGTTTGGAACCAAGTCCAGCCCAAGGGGTCGCAGTCACACCTCCTTATTAAGGCGTTTTCAGTCTTTTAGGCGCATTAATCAATAAAGTTTGTAAGACATGGGTCAGAGCTTGTCCTTCGCTCAGTCTCCTCTGTCAGAGGCTCAGCACTGTGGAATATGAGGAAGCAGAAGCTGATTCTCACTCCTCAGCATACAAGGATCCAGGCAGCAGATGGACCCCGTGAGAGCTCAGCACTAGTCCAACACGTTTCACTGACAGCATGTCGGCCAGAACTTTTGGAACTCGTGATTACAACACACCTGCACTGGTTTAGGTTTCCCGTAAGAAATCCATTTGCAACATTCCCTGTGTACCTTTTTGATAAAACCTTTCCTGTCCTGTCATGAAAACTCTCTCACTAGTGATGCTCATCCATCTAACTGGCAGCTGAAAAAAGCCTGGGCCTACTTACAGGATTTGTCAAAATGACAAACTGGCCATCCATAATATTCACAGTCACATTCTTTGTCCTCCAGCCTCCCTTTCCATCTGTTCTCTCATAAAACCACAGCAACTGCACATCCCTTTGGCCAAGGCTCCACTTTGCTTGAGGTTCAGGGTAAAGTGGTCTTGGCCTGATCTACTGCACCAAATCAACAATTTCTTGAACAATGACACCTGGCTAATATTGGATGGACAAGTCAGCAGCTTTTGTAGCAGGGATAGCAGTCAAGTGCTGCAAGCTGGGATTTGTAGTCTTGATTTTCTGGCTGTTCTTACAACAAGTTGTGGAAATGCTTTCTCTGGCAATTCAAACACACTCTGGCTGGCCACTTAAGGCATCACATAGACCCAGAGACATGTTTAGACAAGAGGAAAGCCAGCTGACTTCAAAGCTCCAACTGCTAACAGACTAACATGATAAATCCAGCTTTGCTGCATTTTGATCTTGTGTGTAAACCCAGGGATTAGGCACATAGAGTAAGCAAAAAGGTGAAGGAGACCTAAAGCAATGAAAGGCGAAGACATACAACAGAAAATCTGGCCTCACCATTCCCTGAAATAAATAGTTTGAATTGGAAGTAAAGGAGTAATGCAGGAAAACATTACCATTGTTCGTGTGAGATGATCAGAGTATCTGCTGGATCTCTTGGGACTGGAGTTGGAATGAAGATGCCCTTCTTCAATTTTGTGTGCAGGGAAAGAAGTAAAGTGAATAGGAGCCCTTCCTTTTGTGCAGAGACTTGCTGATTCACCTCAAGGCTCTTCACCAAATGCGCCAATGCCCTGATGGGGTATGAGGAGCAGACACAGCTGAGCTGTGGCACCAGTGTCCTTTGGACAATAAGATATTCTTAGTCCTTCCACTCCATCGGTTTCTACAGGTTCTTTTAAAAACTGTAACAGCATGAGCTTCCTAACAACTGCCTAGAACTTGGAGCCGGGATGCCTCTCCCCTACCGCCCACAGCAGCACAGGCTGCTGTCTCCAGTGGATGTGTTGTAGGATGAGAGGCTGTGTTCCTCACCAGCTGTCCCTCTCCTCTACTGCTCTAGTCCACTGTTTGCCCTCAGAGAGGGCCTATGACAAAGGGCTTCTCTCTTCCAAGTGAGGAGGTCATTTTTGAGCATTATGGACCAACTGACAATGACTCAATTTGTGTGCTGCTAAGAAACAGGACACTATCTCCAAAAAGCCTTAAGGGGTTTGAACCTTTCCTTTCAGAATCAGTCTCAGGGTGATTATTTCAGGACAGCTGAAATCACTGAAGAAATCCAGTTAGCACAGTAAATAAAGCAGCAGCACCCTGAAGGAAATGCCTGATATGTTAGTGTGTTTCGTGGTGGGTTTGAAAATAGCCAACGTTTTACTGGAAATTTTCTTGGGTCTGGAGAACACTCATTTATGGGGAATGTGGCTCTGGTAGCACCAGCAGTGGCCCTCACACAATTAGGGGGATTTTTCAGATACAGCCAAACCTCATTTTATGAGATATCTGTTTGCAGTTTATAAAAGAAGTCCTTAAAATCTTGCCTGGCAATAGCTGGTGATGAGGTCGCTGCTCTGGCTGGTGCTAAGGTCAGGCCTGAGGGAGGCAAAGCTATGCTGCAACACCCCTCATGTTCTCCAGCAGGGAAAGCAAGTGGTTTTCTGTGGGTTTTTTTGTTTTGTCTCAGGTCTCACAAAAAAATCTTTCAAAAAGTAGTCAACTGGCTACTAAAAATTAGAAAGGACAGCTCCATCTATTGCAGGAATAAGGCATCTTATATATATATGTATGTATATAAATGTCACAAAGGATAGGGATGTAGGAGCGCTCAAACAGCTCAGTACATGTGAGGGCTTTCCCAGGTTTTACATACCCACAAGAACACGGAAATAGAGGGTGCATTCACAGCTCCAGAGGACACAGGTGGCCTAAAGAACCCAGAGTCACCAGGATAACATGGAAGGACGTGCAATAAAGACTCATGATTGGAAGACCAATAACTGCTCTTCCTGACATGCTGAACTTTATCCTTCACCCCCTCTCTGCACGAGAATATAACGCAAATAATGAAATTACTTCACAGGGTGTTGATAGAAAAAGTGCCACTTCTGGCTTTTGCATTTAGGAACAAATTTTAATCTTCTCTTGATTTCTCATTTCAAATCTTAGAGGAAAAAAAAAAAAAAGCGTGATTAGAAAGTTTTATGTAAGGTGTTACGCTTAACCTATTACTAGTCCTGTTTATTTGTATCAGAGCCATGACCCAAAATGTTCTGCAGTGAATAACAGTCTTTGGATAGACCTTGCAGAGTTTTGGATTGAGTCCAAGTATATGTATATATTCAAATTAAAGCTGAAATGGGAATAAGAATATAACAGAGCAGCACATCTCAGAATATCAAACATACATGCTCAAGCACTCCTGTGTTTTCTCATGTGAAAGGGTTACAGGAAAAATATTTTCACACTGGGATTTCTCTGTTTTCATCTGACCAGAAAATTAGTAGGAATAATTATGCTTTTATATACTGCTAAGGTGAGGTGGATCTGCTCTGTAGGCAGCATGTTTACTGGGGAATATAAAAAAGAAGATAGACAATGATGAAAGATTCTGTTGTTCTACCACTGCTCTATTTGAAGAATAGTCTGGAAACACTAAGCAGATGGGATAAAATTTATAGCACACTGGGTCGAGGTTCAAGTATGAAAGGAACCACAGACTTTACAGAGCAAGGAGAAAATACAGATCCCTTTTTTTTCCTATAATTATGTAGCAATGCTTTGAGGAAGGTTTCCTTTGGAGAAAACATCACTAGAACACTTAGAGGAGATTTTCCTCATTACAATTATCTGTACTGAGCGTGGATATCTAGTTCTCCCAGGTTCTCTGCCTAGGTGTTGATATTTGAAGTCCTGGGTACCTGAAATTTAGCCAGTGACAAGAGCAAAGCTGGAAGATTGCAGCATTTCCAATGGATGCAGCATTTGCACAGCATATCCTTCCAGTGCTTAGTACATCCTTTAAATGCCTGTAAAGCTGGAATTTACCAGACAAAGCATTTCTATGTCTATACACTTACTCCAGCATGGATACAAAAGATCTTTCTAGGTATTGCTTTCTTTATTACTAAGTTTAAGGTCTCAATCCCAATTTTGACAGGACTCAAAACCAAACCCTTTGGTGGGGAAGGTATTTGCACCCTTGTGCAGCAAGGGATGTCTGTGCTGTTACTATAACCCAGAAATCAATGTACATCCTCTACCTATGTGCTAAGTACCCAAACCTTCATCAGCTTTCTTTCAGTGAAAACCTTCCATTAATCTGATTACCTGAAAAGAATTTGAATGACAGTCCCCGAGAATCTAAAAATTTAGTTCCTTTCAAGATCCGGCAGCACATACTTCAAATCCAAAAGGCAATTTCTCAACTCTTTGAAGTCTGAAGTGGGCTATAGCAGGTACAGAGCAGAGCCAAAGTACTTCTGAGCATTGAGGAAAAATAGAAGTGTTACTTGTTCTAAAAAGTGATGGCAAGAAGCTTCATGAACTGCTTGAGCCGAAGATCCGTGGTGTATTCACAAGAGCACTGGCCTGGGAGATGCTTTAGAACTGTTGTGTCCTGTTGATCAGAGAAGACTTTCAACACAAATTGTACTGGGTTCTCCATGTGTCTCACCAGAGATGGTTTCAGCAGAACGAGGGTCCTGCCCAAGTCTGATGAAGAGGCAGGGGACTGTCACAGTTGTCCCCTCACTGCACCCCCCCATCACTGTAAATCACCCACTGTATCACTGTTGTAGGGACGACTCGACTACTCCTTCCCCACGGACCTGACATTATTCTGAGCATTTCTAAGCTCATTTTTACTCACAAAATATTATGGCCAGGAATTCTTGCCATTCTCCTAGGGCTCTTCACTGATCTGTACTGACCCTTTCTCTTCTTCATGCATTTTGTGACACTGTCCTCTGTTTTCCCTCTTGTTCCTGACAACTCCTTCGTGGACTTCTTAGTGGATACTTTCTGTTCTTTCTCACCCTGACATCTTCCCAGTCTTCTGTCTCCACTTCTACGTCTTGGAGTAACGTTACCCACCCTCCCAGCTTAATTATGTGTGATGACTTAGCTATTAAAATCCCACTCCTGGCTTCCTCCTTCCATCGAATTTAGACATAAACACATGTGCCTGACATTTCCCAAGTGCTTTACAGCAGCTTTTGCCTGTTCTGGCTAAAATGACCTGCTTACTTTGTTCTTTCCTAAATTTATTCATTTTCTTTGCTCCATTTCACTGTCAACCCTCACTTTCTGCTACATTTTCACAAAACCTTTTGTTCATTTATCTCTTTCACACTAACCCACTCTGTGTTACCATTAACATTCTTGCCTGTTGTTTTATTTGGATTTCAGCTCTCTCTTTCTTGACCTTCTCTGTCTCATCCCCTTGCATTCTCTAGAGTTATTTTACTACATCTGGTAAGCCCAGATTCTCTGCTTACTGCATTGATTTTGCCAGCTACTTCCTACTTCTCTAGAACTCTCACAACCAAACTCAAGCCTTTCATGGTCCCAGGTAACTCTATTTCTGTCAAGCTCCAGAGTGCTGAAACCTGTCGTTCATTTCAGAAAATGTTAATAGAAATATTGTGGAACAAGTTGGTCTTAACACAAGTTTGTTTTGAAAACGCATGTGAAGTTGATAAGAAACTTGCAGAATGGGCTAAAGTGCAACAAAACAAAACAAATTCCCCCTTAAAATGGCATTGCCCTGCTATCAGATAATGCCTGAAATCTGACAGAGCAATAAAAATATACTGAAGTAACTTGATAAGCTGCTTTATAGGGGTTTCTCTTGGATTTCACTAGTGCGTCTGCTTTCAATTACACAGATGAAAAACAAGAGCTTAACATCTTGCTCTTCCCCATTTGCAATAAAATGCCATGTCTGAAAATGGATCATTACAACAAAACTCAACTAAAAACTAACTTAGAGGTAGCACTTGTATTTTAGAACGGGTAGTATGTGATTTTGGGGGGAGGTTTTATCTATGATAGAAGGTAAGAAAGCACAGTTTTAGCCTTTTATGTGTCCTGCCTCCACCCATATACTTCTTACAAATTTACAGTTACAAAAGCACATGTAAAAATCATAATCTTAAAATAAAACTCAGTCCACAAAGTCAGTGGAACATTTTTTTTATTACAACTAGAAGCTCCCCCTGAATAGACATGTTTCCAGATGTTTAGTGAGTTAAAACTGTCTGTGCCTGTAGTACCAAGACATGCCAAAGACAGAGTCAGAGGATGAACTATTAATACACTGACTGGCCATGATGATGTAATTCATCTTCTTCAGCACTACTATCCAGTGTACTGGTAATTTCTAAGGATATAGAAATTCTCAGTAAATTAGAGTATTTGGGACTAAAAACCCACCATACCTTTTACTGCCAAATTTGGCTACACTTTGTGTTAAAACAACCTTTGAAAGCCTAAACTTTTATATCTAATTACTTCTCAGTTTTCTAAAAAGCTGTCCAGTTACTAAGGTTAAAGGTACAGAGATTACTAAGTGAAATTTTTCAGTGTTTTACAATAATGTTGAATGCTAAAAATTACTGCAAAGACACAGTTTTGCTGATGTACTCTGTTGTCTAAGGGGAAGTAGGGGCTATTTTGGGATTCTGGAGGTAAATGCTGCTCTTCTAACCATCTTTATTCTGTCCCTCCCTCTTTAAAAGGAGTAGCTACCATCTCTTTATGAAATACAAGGGTAAGTGAGACAAGTGCTCTGCTGTCTGAAAATCTATGACTCAAAACACTGCAAAAGTAACAAATAATTTACTTCCCTGGCTTTTGTCTGCCATTGTAAGGCCCAGGCCACAGACCATGTGTTTCCAAGCATTTGCCTGGAGTGCAATCAAACCTCAACACTTAATGGACCCCTTGAGGTTACTCGGATGGAAAAGTCACTTACCTGTTGGCTGTGACAAATTCACTATCACCATAGGAGAAGCACTTTCTTTGTCATGTCCTACAAATTAAGATTTGCATGGGATGGCTACACTGAATTAAATCAGGTTCATCTCCTCTTAAGAGGCAGCACTAAGAGATCAGGAGCAAAGCGTGCAGTACGGGAAGGGAGTCACGGCCCGGACCCACAGCCCTGCTTTCAAAAGCAACCACACCATTCACAAGCGTTCCACATTCGCTCTCGGAAAAGCCCGCATCCTTTGCTCCGCTATTCCCGCCGCTCCGCCGGGGTCCCAGCGAACCGCTGGTGCCGTGTTTTGGGGTGTCCCGGGCAGGGCAGAGCTGGCACCTCCGGACCCGCCACCGCGGGGCCACCTCCGAGCGCTCCGGCTGCCCGGGGGCACCGTGCGGGGCCGCCGCGACATGTCGCGATGGCA
>VZRE01009123.1:133010-166681 GCA_013396775.1 Cephalopterus ornatus
TGTGCCCGGAGCGGCGGCAGCATCGCCGGCAGCAGCAGCAGCAGCCGCAGCAGCGGCCGGGCCCCGCACAGCTCGCCCATCGCCGCCCGCAGCTCCCCGCACTCGCTCCGAGCGGGGGCTTGGCTCTCCTCCGGCGTCCAGCGGGCTCCCCCTTCTCGCTCGCCGCCGCTGCCGATGTTATCCCAGCCGCCCGAGACCGGCTGGAGAAGAGCCCGCAGGAACCCCCCGCTCGGCGGGCTTGACAAAGATTTAATTCACCGCCTGCCCGGTTAATTACAAGTGCTCGGCGGGACAGAGCGGCCACCGCAGCGCGGACCCTGTTGCTGCTGATGCCCCGCCGCCCCCACACGCTCTGAGAGAGACTCCCTGGAGCTCGGAAAACTTCACAGATCCTCAGCGGGAACCTCGGCCCGGCGTGACTGATTCTGTGCAGGAGAAGTGCAGCGACTTCTCTCGGTGCGAAGTAGGAGAGAGTCACAAACAAAGGCAAAGCAAAACAAAACAAAAGAAACTACCTAGCAGAGGTTTAACCTCTGGAGGGGAGATTTTCAGCCCCCCTCCTTGGTCTTTCCGTGGATTTTACCGCAACACAGCTTTTGTCAATAAAACAGGATTTTCAAAAGGAGAGAGATTCTAGAATATTTCAGTGAAATTCAGTGGGGAAACCAAAAATCCCTTCTTCCCTCCCCCTTCTCTTAAGAAGTCAGGATGAGAATTTCAACCCAAATGAGGCAGTCAGCTCTGCTCTATCTCTCCCCTCCCTTTTCTCCTTTTTTTCTTAACCTCTCTATCTTATTTAAACAGGAACACAAACCCTGATAGTGGTCGAAGCACCCAGCTGGCAATGCTGTTGCTGAGATCTTTAAGATAATGGGGGGGGATAATATTTGCAGGCAAATGTGGATGGAACCAAACAGACAGTTCATCACCCCTCTATACTTTGCCCTTGGTTTTACTCAGACAAAGAGCTGGAAGTCAGAGTGTGTTTTCTTGGAGGTTGTGCCACATGGACTCTGCCTGGGCTGTTCCTCTTGTAACTACTCAATAACCCAACTTTTGAGTATCTCTCCTCAAAATGTCTGCATGGGAAAAGTATTTAAGGCAGTAGAAGTTGATTTTGTGTGTTTGGTTCTACACCAGGTTATTTGTGCTTTTCTAACACAGGAACACAGATACAGCCATACAGCCAAGGGTACGACTATCCCAATATCCTGGCTTCAGTCACCATCCTAAGTGGTCACCAAGGAAGAGCACAAACAAGGAAAACACATGATAATTTTCCCAACTCCTCTCCCACTCACTTTGAGTTTGGAGCATTTCCTCAGTGAAATATGCTTTCTGTGCACTTGGTAGCCCTCAGCAGATATCTTCTCCAGGTATTTATCCTGTCTCCCCGTAGTTCTTGTAAAACTTTATCATCTAAAACATCCTTTGCCAACAGGTTTCATGGATCCGCCATGCCCTTACTCACAAGGATCTTCCATCAGTTACAGTGGGACCTTGCCAGTGTTTCATCCCCCACTCCAAGGTTTTGCCATATCAGCCTACTGCAAGAGGCACCTAACAAAGATTACACCTTGCCTAAAATTTGTACCAGCCTAACTGAACTGGAGAAGTCCCCTCTACAGAAACTTTGGGTTCAGGTCAATGCCGCCTTATTTCACTTTACTCTAAAACTCCTCCTAATTGATTAAAGGTGGGTGGAAAGAAGTTCACTGGTTTGCCTAAAACAGTGTAAAGTCACACATAATAGCCTGTCCACACGTGGAGTTCCCCTGATTAACACCATGTGTGGGCATTCTTACTCTGGAGTCAGAATCCCTTGTTCCTTGCCACCACAAGCTGTTTACCAGAAATGAGGCAAATTCAAGTAACTGTTTCACAAGTATTTCTAGAAGACATCATGACTGGTCATCTGCAGATCTGACAGTAGGTTTTTCCTTGGTTTGGGGTGGGTTTTTTGCACAATACACATTTCCAGTATAAAATTGGCACTCTCACCTACAGTCAGATGGAGAGGCCTCGAGTCCATGTGATTCCAATTACTGACCCCAGGCTTTGTAGTGAGCTGAGCCGTGCACTTCAGGCTCAGCCCAGAGGTCCTGGGAGTCAATGGAAAGCGAGGGCTTATGAGAGGGAACATTTTGCATAACCACATTTTTTCTTACATCTGTTTGCGAGGGCCCTGTAATCCTTCTGTGTAGCTTTTAAAACAAACAAATTCTTTAATGAGGATTTTTATTTCTACTTCAGAAGAATAAAAATCATTTGCAGAAGCTCAGATTAATGAGCAATGACAGCGTAACAAATCATCGTGCAAGTCGTTTCCAAGGGTCTTGTTGAGAGTAGATACACACAAGTAGACTGACAAGGAATTCAGAATTACTCTATCAGACCCAGCCATCTATGGCAGCAGGTTCACAGCTCTCATTTGGCTACTTAGGAATTCTTGAGATGGCTTGATTAAGCCTGGGTAAGGACATCAACCTCTGTCTCAGGAACAAAGCTGTGCTGTAGTCCCAGCTGCTGTGCCTCCCAGCTCCTCTGCTTTAGTGCAACTCCCAAATCCTGATTTTTTTTTCCTCCATCTCTCCGTCCTACAAGTTGAACAAAAGAGAGGGAAGTAAAATTGCTCTGGCTTCAGGAAGAGAATGTTGCAAGGAGGAAAATGGTTTCACCTAGAAATGAAATCTAACTGTAGTTCCTAAAGGGAAACTCCTTGGGCCCTATGGCAAAAAATGAAGCTACATACTGGCTCCTGTAATGGGAATGTGCTGCACTAAAGATGCACAAAAAGGCCTCTTTCCATCTTAAGAGGAAGAATCCATCACTGATGGCTACAGATGCACAAGGGTTAAGAGGATCCATGTGGACCTTACCATCTCCCACTGTAAATACAGGACCCCAACTCTTACAGTAGGAAAAGCCACGGCTATTGGAGTACGAATGACCACTCAGCTCAGCTCCAAACTCCAGGATGTGCATGGCACCACTGACATCTGGCTTCATTCCTGCAGAAAACGCTACCTGAATCTTCTCTGGACTAGAATAGAACCTCTGGCCAAAAGACATGTGGCAACAACTTTAAATATTGAAAGTTTTGGAAATCTTCCAGGTTTTAGCATCTTAATATTGGAAATGGATTTTTAAGGTTTAGGGGAACATTCCTGACTACCTTGCCTGCCCTTCTGAACAGTTTCAGCAGGTTTTCTGATTAAACTAGAACACATCTTTTACAAAAAAAAAAACAAACATACCAGAGTTTTCAGAGATGGATTCACAGCAATCTTTGGTTACTTTTGAAACTGGATGCCAATAGTCCAAGGCACTTATGCCAGATGGGAAACAATACAGAGGTTTGTATCCAAACGAGGGAATCTACCTGGGCTCTGTGTCTCAGATGCCTAAAAGACTGCCAGAAGAGGCTTGGCTTATTTTATAGAGCATTCCTTGCACTGCAAGATTAATTTCTGAACATTTTTTCCCCTTTGCATAGATCAGTTAAATATTCCAGACAGGGACTCATAACCCTGAGTCCTTTTCAACAACATTGCTTCTAAACATGTTGAGTTTTTGCCCCTTTTGGAGTTTGTATTAATTTTTTAAATGTTGTCTACTTTTTCTTTTCTTTCCTTTCCTTTCCTGTCTGATTAAGGAAAATATATATAGCTATCTTGGACACTCTGAACACACACTGCTTTTCTATTAATATGGGTAGAGCCTGCTTCTAAGACAAGGAGGAGTTTATTGGGGCATAAAGGAATGCTTTGATGATCCATGTCATTTCCCTTGTGGCATTACTTGTAGAATTCAGGAATAACTCAATCTGACATTCATGGGGCATTTCCTGCCTCTCCTTCTGGAGATGCATCCTCCCAGTCTCTCAGATCTCCCCCTCCCCATAAATCTCCTTTCCCCTTCCAGACTTTCTCATGTCCCTGCAGGGCAGAGCTCCTCTGATGTGTGCACAGGGAAGGCCCTGAGCCCTGGGAAGGCTGGGATCCTTCGGCTAAGCTGGAGAGCGGTGTGAGCCGTGCACGCAGGGCTTGGAGAGGACAGAGGCATCTGCCCTAGGCTCTGCCTGGGGCCCCCACAAACCCCACAGCAGCAGGGATCAGTGGTTATTTGAGCTGCAGTCTCTCAAAGGGTGGCTCCTAAGTTTGGCAATCAGCATCTGCACCAAGGGTTATTTTCAGTGTTCAAACAAAAATCAAACCTCATTATAAAGGAAAAGCCATCAATAAAGTAACTGGCTATTGTCGGAAAAGGCCACTTCTCCTCCTGACAACCCTGGTAAATCTGAGCTCCAATCCTGTCAAGCAAAAATAATATCCAAGTATGTGACCAAATGATTTTTGCGCACCAAAAAACACACAAGTGAATAGAAGATAGTTGTACCTGCCAGCATAAAATCATCACAGTTTTCTGTGCTTCTTCCTGAGCACTGAAGATCTACTTCCATCGGTGCTGTTTCTGTACTGTGTTATGAATTTGCTGTAATATTTTACCTACCTTTTTCTGCAGTTCTAATAAGGCAAGGAGCCGTCCCACCCATCTGCAAACAGTCCCATCCTGCCAGAAAACTATTATCTTACCAGTAGAAACTGTGATTGTAACGCAGTATAATGTAAGCAGACATGGAGAGAATATGACCAGTGAGAAAGCCCTGAGACAAATTCCTGTGTACTGGGTTTGCTACTTCTCCCCCAGCTCCACAGACAGCCTCTGTTTCTTTTGTTTTCCTCAGTCTCAGTTTCTTTAACAGAGGTTCCCAGACTTTATTTGCTCATGAACCACATCTTTTAGACTGTACTGCCTTGGGCTGTAATATCTCTGTCCCAGGAACCCAAGATCATCCTTGGTGGCCTGATTCTGCAAACACATGTTAATAATACCATTTACAGGGAGTGGGGCTTGCATTTACACAATGCTGACACAATTCTGAGCACTGGCTATGAGAGGGTAATAAACATTCATTTAAAAGTTATTGCAGTGTAGCAAACTGTTCAAAAGAAAAGTAATTTCTGGCACAATTACACCGAAACTGGTTGCTATCTGGCATATGAGATAGTTGGTGGACACTGGCTCTTAACTGGATCAGAATATCTTTAGCAAGCTGCAAAAGGGAAAATAAATAGATGAGCCCTATTAAATGAAGGCAGTGGGTTAAGCTCTTCCATGCTCCATGTGCCCTGTGGTTTCCAGGTCTCAGGGCAGCCAGGTTCATTTGTATATATTCCATCATTAGCCACAGCTTGTGTGGATGGGGGGGCTGGCTCAGAGTCTTCGGAGAAGAGCCGTAGTATACTCCAAACTTTGGATAAAATTGAGTTTTCTGTCTGTCAGAGACTACTCTGGCACTCCTTTCTTAGCTCCTGGCTGATCTCTGGAAGCAGAGGAAGCAACAGAGTTTGGGTTCCAGGAACTCAAACCAACCAGCCCTGTACTACCCTGATTTGTAAAATGCTTTGACCTCCATGAAATTCAACAAGGTACGTAAGAGTGAGCTGTTAGAGATTAGCAACCCTGAGCCATTTACTTCCCATGAGTGTGGTATGAAGTAATTTAGGCCAATTTTAGCTTAACTTCTACTTCCCCTGTTTCAAAGCAGCATCCTATGTAGTCTATATCACAATAGCATTAGTGTTCAAACAGCTCCCATATTCCCTCTAAACTCAGAAATGCGCAGACAGGCACCTTTCCAGCTGAAGAGCAGATAGAGACATTTGCTTTGGTAGTTACTCCAGAATTTGTACTCTGCTCCTGAAATGTTCCACAAACACACAGGCCAGTCATTATGAAGATCTAACTTGTGCAGGTCGATAGTCGCTGCACTTCAAGTCAGAAAACAGGATTCTTTGAAGTAGGTGTATTTGGAGTAATAGAAAGTGTGTCTATCCCCAGCAGATAGCTCACATGAAAAGCATTTGCAGAATCATTAACATGAATCCAGAAAAAGAAGTGTCTTTCCCTGCAGCTTTCACTTTTTCCCTCAGTTTATGCAATATTCTGGACTTCATAACTCTGCTAAAGACGAGTGAAATCCTGGCTCTACGGAAATCACTGGCAAGGCTCCCACTGGCTTCAGTGGGGCCAAAACTGCTGTTAACTCTTCCCTACAAGGGAAATCCAGAGTGCCTAAGAAAGAGGCCTGCCTCTGCTGAGACCACAACCCAGCCTGCCCACAACTTGAACTGACCCTGTACATCGCTGAGGCTGTTATTCTTGAGAATTTGCCAAATCCTTAAGACAAAACTAGCATCATAAATTATCCCCAAACTTTTACCCTGGAGTAAAACAAACCTTCTCATTTTATAAATGAAGGCACCTAAGCAGACTCCCATCTTTCAGTGGTTTCACTGATAGTTCTGCTTTCACACAAATTAAAAAAAAATCACTATCAGTTTCAGAAAGAAATTCACGTTTCTTAAATGAATACTGATGAAATGTTTTGCCTCCAGGTTCCATATTTCACTACAAATACACTAAAATACACAACATTTGGTGAAATATTAGTCTTTGGAGCTGCTTTTCTTTGGAACTCTGGAAGGTTTCACAGTAGATGTTCAAGTCCTGTTTTTCTCATCCTAAGTGGCAGAAAGTGGACTGTTTGCTGTGAAGCAGCAAAGCTAAGAATAGCTTTAACTTTGCAAGGAGCTGCCACTGAAGAAACTGGTAATATTTCTGTTGGAGTGCTGTAGGACTTGTTCCCATGGGATGGCATGTAGCCTGATTTCAATATAGCCAAACACTTATGCAGTTTTTAAAAGTCTTATTAACTTCACTGGGATTCCTCACACCCCTTAATTTATATATGTCCTTAAATTCTTTACTGAACTGGGTTATATGAAGCATCCTAAACAGAAAAGCTCACTGGTGCTTTTCATTTTCCAAAATATATGTTGGGAACTGTAGTCTTTCACTATGATTTCTCAAGCCAGCATTTGCCAGATTCCATCACGGGTCAAAAGAATCTTTTTCACACACAGGTTGCTCATGCCTCCTCCTATATTTTCTGACAGCTCCCAGAATTTGAGGTCCCTTTCACTCCACTGCCTGTCACAGTGAACTGTTTCCTTTTTTAGAAAAGCCAGCCTTGCTAGAAACATCCCTAAATTCTCTTCTGGTTTGCTGTTCTGTTCCTAGTAGCAAAATCCATGCTGGAGCTCCTGAAGTTTTCACTGCCGGATTTTTTCTCCAACTCAATACTGGGGAAGAAGACCTAAATAATAATGTCAGCATTGCTTTCATTGGTCTAACCCTTAGATTTTCCAAAGAAAAAAGAAACTTTTCGCCATATATTCCAAGTTTATTGCTTCTGTGAAGGAGGCATTGACTGTTGTTTTTAAAGAGCTGTCATGGCGCAGGATTTTTCTTCAGAACTCACTCACAGAGAACAGACAAAAGAGTGTGTTTTTATCTCAGCAAAGTGGATCCCACATTCATTTTCTTCATGAGTGAAGCCCCAGAAGTAGGGACTTGCAGTCAACTACAGGCAAACACACTGTCACATCACCAGGAGTGCTCACTGTGCGTTAGGTGAATGTCTGCTCCAGCCACGGCTCCGTGGGGTGGGATCATTCCTGTGTTCGCTTACAGGGACATCACCTGTTCACTCCTGTGGAGCGCCCTTGGGAAAACCAGACCCCCAGATTTGGCCTTCATATGAATAGCAACTAGTAATTGTAGTAATGGCCTACAAAATAGGCTGAAGAACTCCTTTCATCTGTTCTCCTCACATTCTCTGGCTCCTTCTTAAACAAAATACTTCACATTTGCCTTAGACAGCAGTTAAAACACTCGAGTTTTCAGCTGTCAAAGTTGCTAACAGCTTCCCACCAGATTGAGGGCTTTTGAGATGGAAGATTAACTAGGGATCTTTCTTGCTGGAAGGGCAAATTTGCTCTTAAGAGCACAGCCAGGAGAGAAATGAGACTTAATTGTGTATGTGATTTTATAAGGTCCTCACTGTGAACCCAGCAGGATGGCGAGGTCAAACAACCACTTCTCGGGAGGATTTTGTCAGCCTTTATAATGCTTTAAGCATGGGCTTTTCCCAGCTTATTGGGAATATTCACAGCATTTCCTGGTGTTTTGCCTCAGCGTTATGTCCTACATGGCCCTTACATCCAGACATAGGATGTCAGGGGAATGTTAAAATACCTCTCTCTAAAATCTTTTTTTTTCAAGGTAGAACCTAGAGAAAACTGTCCTGTCTATGAACAGCCATCTATGAGGCTTCTATTTAAGAGACAGCCAAAGAAAAACTAGTCATTTGTACTTTTCCTCCACCTCAGACTGTCGTTTTATTTATTTCATCCTTGCTGTTCTCTGGGGGGGTTGCCCCTTTTCTCCCCATTTACAGTCACTTTGGTGATTGCTTCGGATGTCGTGGACCCACTGTATTCCAGGGGTACTCTCTGCTTTTGTGACACACTGGCTGATAGAGTCACTTTAAGCTTGCTTTGTTCTGTTTAAAGTTTTGTTTACAATCTCTTACTTACAGGCAACATTTACATCAGGCTGCAGCGATTTGGAGCTCTGCATTATGAGCACTGGAGAACCAGAATGCACACATAATGATTTCTGTCTCTGTCTGTCCCAGGGGACACTCCTCAGAATTTATACATATTTTTTTATTTGTTTAGAATATGAGAAAACGCTCAGGCAATGGGAGTTTGTCTGGCTCTCTTTTTACCGAGTTTGTACTAATTTCGGCTTTGGCATTCCCATGTACCACCCAGGTTGTATTTTATTTGGAGGCATTTTCACAGGGCTCCTCTCTGCTTCAGAGGACTCAAATGAAAGTCAAAGGCATAGATGTTTTTCCCCATTTCCTTTGCAAATTGGGACTGGAGCTGTCACTAGAGCATGTATAATTATATTTAGACACTGAATTGTTTAGACCCTCCTATTTATCCTAAGAACAGGGTATGTATTTTCTGAGACAAACATAACCACCTTCTCTTTTGGCCCTAATACATATGAAAAGCACTCATAATTAGTTGTGAAACACCACAAAAATGCCAAGTCTGAGCATGTGCTTCTTCGCCTGTTTGTGTATTTATGTATATATGCATACATTTTTATGCTGGCCTGGTTCTTGGATCAACAAATCCCCAGTTCCAGCTGAAATGCATGGAAGGTTAAGGTTCAGTGTCTCTAAAAACGAAAAGTTCTTGTTTAAAAGACCATTTGTACACTTCATCAAGTTAGATGGTTTTGCCTCTACACTCCTGCACTCCAGTCCTAATTTCAGGGAAAGAGTGAACAGCTACAAAGTCTAAAAAGTGATCCCATGGCATGAAGAAAAACAGAAGTGATATCATAACCAGAAAGCCAAAGGAAACATAAATATCTATGTGTCAAGATTCTCAACTGTGTAAATCCTCATGGCTCCACTAATTTAATCAAAACTGTGCCAATTTACAACAGAAGGGGTTTGCCAACCCTTGGAAAAGAAGGAGCTGCAGTATCCCACATATTTCTATATGTAGGATAGGAAGTTTATTAATGTGTCTTCAAAGATATTCTAGTTCAGCTCTTTATCAAAAAAAAAAGAGAAAACTAAAAAGTCTTTTAAAGTGCTGAAACTTGGAGAAATACCAATCCCTGTAAAGTCAGACCTTTAACACATCACGGTATAAAGCACTACACTGAGCTGTAATACTTAAAAGTATTTGACACTGCTTGTAAAATCATATATAGGACTTGGATTTGAAGTTCTTTCTGTTATTACATTTCCCGTCTCCTTTTTTTATGCCTTTTTTTTTCTTCTTCTTCTTACAGAGTAAAAACTTCTCAAAGCCTCTGCTTCACATAAAAGAAAATCTGGTCCCAGATGTCACTAATTGGGAACAGGTTGGCAGAGATATTTACACAGAGATGCCTGAAGTTAGAATTCACCCTGTGGGATCTGACAACAGCCTGTTTCACTGGGCTTTTTCATTTCAGTTGTATGATAATAAGCTCTAACTAGTACCCAGCAAAGCACAGAGGACACATTTAAGCAGGAAAATTCCATCAATCCGGGTCTTTCTAAATGCTCTCAGTGCTTGCAATATACCAAGCAAATATATGCTTTCTAGCCAGGGATTTGACACAAGCACAGATCGAAAAAGGAACACATCAGTCAAAGTCTTTTGTTTCTTAACATCTGACGTATAAAAACGAAATTTAAATTGAGAGAGTTGAATGCCTTTCAGCAGATCATTAGTTATAGAACATTTTAACATTCATTTTCTGGAAGAAATATGGTATTTGGAGAGGGAGGGAGGAGTAAAGGGAACTGTGGTTAGTTACAGTGTAGATTTGGGTTTGCTGCTGGGATCAGCAGGAATTCTGCCATGGATTTCCAGGGTCAAAGGATCGAGCTAAGAACATTACAGCTGCACTGAATGAACCAACAGGAACACTTCCTGCCTAGAGGGTTAAAACAGGCCAGACTTGACTGGAAATCTAGTCTTAAAAAAAAAAAACAACAAAAAAACAACCCAGCAAATTACAAAGAATCAAGGCAGTTCTGCACCTTTACACACAGCCTCAGTCCAGAGACCACTGAGGTCAACTAACAATTCCTGCCACATTTCAATTGGTTGGAATTGTCTGATAGGGCTCATTTTCTGCTAATTATTTAACTGAGTAAGAGATTCCCACTAGCGCTCCATCAGAAATGTTTACTTCAAGTTTATAAGGCTTTTTCCCTCCACTCCAATGTAACACTGTAATTGCACGTGTAAATTCTGGCGTGACAGGATTTTGTGAGCTCTCTTATCCATGGCCCTGTGTTCCACCACTCATTAACACTGGTGCTAATTGTGAGGAAGACACAAAAACCCTGGGGGGTTTCTTCCGTTTGCTTCGCATTGTGACTATGTAAGAACTGGGTCCATTGAAGTCCATGGAAAAATTCTCCTTATTTCATGGGAAACAGGATCTAATCCCAGTTATATGAGACATTTTTTGTTGTGGAGATGACTTTAGACATACTCTGTCCTTCAAATAAAAGGAAAACTAGTAGGCAGTTCGTATGTACACATATACTAAATAACTGTACAGTTAATACTTTAGGATGGCATTTATCAATGGTTTAGTGCTTTTTACGCTTAATTTCACGGTCTTGTGAACATTGGGATCCACACTGGAATTGTGCAGTTGGGATATACTGGTTCTGAAAATAAAAGTTTTAAATAATGAGATCCCATTTTCTCTTTCAAGATCCCTTTTTGTCACTGGTTCCACAGCTCATTGTAATTATTCTGATATGTGACACCAGAGACTGACCCCTTTTCCTGCTAGTCTTGGACATGCTGGGATGTATTGTGGGAGCCAGGCAATCCCTGAGGAGGTGTATTCCTTGAGGAAGGTGTATCCCCTCTGGAAGCCTCTCACAGGAAGGGGTGATGGAACTTAAAAACTAATTTCAACAAAAGCTGAGTTTTTCACCAGCCTGTTACAAGATACTTCAAGATCTCAGAGGAAGTATCCAAAGCACCCTTTGAAGCTCAGAATTATTCAATACTTAGTGGGGAATGCTGGGTCTGGCTTTGTGGCAGCCCGTGTGCTCCAAGCACTACTGTTAGTTACAAGTCATACATCACATTCATTAAGGAAATTAAATGCAAATGCTGAGATTACTGTGAGGATGAAAATCAACCTTATAGCACTTGTACTATTCTCTCAATCTTCCAGAAGTACAAAGTGAAGAAGAAAGAGACCTTAACATCTCGAAACCGTGAACATCCTAAAAGCAAATATTTTTGTTTGTACCTGCTGTGCCTCCTTTCAAACAGGCAGTTTGGCTTGCCGGTGAGGAGCAGGGAAAGCAAACCTGCTGTGCTGAGCAGAAGCACAGTTCTCAGGCTGCATTCAGGTCGGCACCCACAAGGGCACAGGTCTCCAGCCTGCCCGTGGGGCTGCAGAAAACAGGGCAATGCAACTTCTCCTCTGGAGTAAAACGGTCACTGCTCCTAAACCAGCCATTTGCAACCACTTCAGAATCTAAATTTCAAACAGGTTTGCCCAGACCCTCTGATGTACTAAGGGCAATTTTTAAACCATACGAGAAAGAACTGAGTCTTGGATGCACTGGTGTTGGGAGCAAAATTCTTAGGGAGCTTTCCTTCTTCACTCCAAACTTCAAAAATACCCTTATTCCAACTCAAAAATTTTGAAATTTTCACCTTATTATTTACTAGGTGGGCAGACCTAGAACTAGGCTGTTGCCTACTACCTGATATCGTTTCATTGCACATTAATCTGACAGTAAGGACTAAAGGGATTTGGTAACTTTACCGACGATTATTATCATTGAGGGGGGGTCAATGCATACTGCAAGCAACAAATAATATAAGCAGAAGCCTTAATGTAGGAAGAAAATTCCTAATTTTATCAGAAATCTTGTACTGGATTGCTAGAGGTATTATATATATACATATATATATATGTGTAAAAAAAAACTTTATAGTCAGTCAGCAGGAGTCTTAGGGTGAATTCAGAGTCCTGGTGTGCTTAACTCACTTGACTGTGAGCTGAGGAGGCATGTAAATGATGGACATCTGGATAGACAGGAAAGAGTGATTTCGCTATTTATCCCTTCATCAGTAGTTTTATGCTAATATAACAGTATTATTTTCCAAATCCTAAACTTGCATAAATCTCGTGAAGTTGAGCAAAAAAGAGGATTAGTTGCTGTTAATAGCACTAAGCTGAAGTTAATAATGTAAAATATATTTTTCTTAAATCCCTGGAATCCTCTAAAGAAAACGTTGCGCACTGTGGCTGTGGTGGACTGACAGTTAATCTAAGGCATATGCTTTGGGAATGTCCATTCATCCATCAACTCTCAGATGAAATATTTGAAAGCATTAATACAATCTTGGACAGCAATATATTCTTCCAGATCTTGAACTGGGTAGTTTGGGGTTTTAAGAGGTATATGCCTTAAGAAACCTCCTAATTTTTTGTTGAGTCTTAGCTGAAAAAAAACCCAAAACCCAGTTTATTCTTCAGAAAAAGCCATTCTAAAGGCTGTCCCATTCTGGAGTGTTACAGGAGCCTTTGTGACTCAGCAAAGACAGAGAACGCTGTTCTGCTTGAATGACCAACAGAATGCAGTCATGGAACAGTCCTGTTTCCTGGAAAATCATGATTTACAGCAGCTTGGTTTTGAACTCTGGCTTTTCCTCATTTTAGGCTTTTAAAACAGAAGCATGAGTTTCTACTCATCCCGTACTGAAAGTACGTATGGCAGCTTAATAACCTTAGAGAATAAGGGAAGAGAGAAATCCCTAATTAAGGTGCAACAGTCAGCATAACTTTCACTGCGATTATTACTCACTGATACTGTCTGTATGGTTTTTTTATGCCCCAGTTTTCAAGGACAACAAATACAATGAAATGTTTAAACCAGACAGCAATTCAGTCACATTTGGAAGCCAGGGTCTCTTAAAGTTTTATGAAAATATCAGCTCTGAATACTTACTTGGTTATTTAAATAGCCTCATAACACAGAGCACCACATGCCCAGCAGTCTCTGGCTGGGTGACTTCAGTCTTCATTGTTTTTAAAAAAGAAGCACTTCCTTTGCACTTCTTAGGAACAGGGATTCAAACCAGAGGGCCATTTAGCCTGGTGTCTTTTCTTAACAGTTCCAAAAGTGGATGCTCAGCAAAGGGCAACGGATTAAAACCAGACTTCCCCTTCAGAAGTCCCTCAGTCTCCAGTTATATTCACGTCATGCAGTTTCCTGAGCTTAATGGAGTTTTTCTGCTTAGTAATCTTGAGCAGATTTCTTTTCCAAGTGCTTGTCCGCATTCCCCTAAAATGCCCCTAAAATATGAGTATCTGCAGTGCCTCTTGGTGAGCAGTTCCATGGGGCTACTGCTCTGCACGAAGAACCACCACTCTGCCTTTGATGTGAAGGCAGCTCAGCCAGCCCCTGTTTGATGGCCCTGGGTTTTTGTGTGAGAACAGACAGTCAACAGCTGATGTGCATCAGCTGTCCCCAGGAAAGCCAGGATTCTGTGGATCTGTCATCAGCCCTCTAAATCACCCCTTTCTGAGTTAAAAATGTCTGGCCTCGTAATCCACCCCTCCTACAGAAACTCCACACCTTTGCTCCCTTCGCTCAGTATTTTCAAGTTTTAATACACTCCTAATTGAGATCAAGAGATCAGAACTTGCATTCAAACACATGGTTGAGCTATAAATGTACACAGTGCCATAGTGGTGTTCTCTGTTTTTTTTCAAATCCTGAAAGTGCCTAACAGTTGATTTGGTTTTATGACTGTCACTGAGCACTGAATCAATGTTTTATGAAACTAAAGATCATAACCTCAGAATCCTGCTCTTGAGTGGGAACAGCTGGTTCAGTTTTACGTGACTCCAGAGTTGTTCTCACCGTGTGGGTGACTTCACATCTATTTACTCTGAGTTTCAGCTGCCATTTTATTGCCTGCTCACTCAGGTCTATAAGCTCTTCTTCACCGTCTTCTCTTCTCCTTTCTACCCTCAGTAACCTATTATCTTCCACAAACTTTTAATTGGAATGTTCACCTCTGCTTCCAGGTTATTTATGAGTTGAAGAGAGTGGATCCCAGCACAGCCCACTGCTGAACTTTGCAAATGACTCCTTAAGTTTATTCTGCTTAGTCCATAGCTTAGTCAACTGTTTACTGAGCAAGGACCTTCCTTTTCATTCTGTGGTGATTAACTTCCTTAGGAGCTCTCAGTGACAGACCTCATTAAATGCAATGCATGTCTACACAGAGCATTCCCTGGAACAACATGGCCCAGCTGTGCTGAGCCTCTGAGAGATTACCCAGAGGTCTCTAAGGCAGAACTTTCCTTTATAGAAGCCATAGTGAGGCTCTTGTGTAGATCACAGTGAGCTGGGTTTCCACTCCTTTTAATCTTTATTGTGAATTTATAACTAAATTCTGCATGGAACACTAACTGTGAATATTTTCCTTCCCTATGATGGAATTTGATTTAAAAATAACTGCATTAACTACAGATCCTTTTTTAAGGAGATCCCCACAGCCAGTGTCCCATGGCCAGCTGCACTACCCTGTATCTTCTTCATTCCACATTGGCTCACAATCACAAGAAAGCTCAAGCTAAACTGATAAATATTCTTTTTCTACTATCTAGAGGACAACTAGTGTCCTAGGCCCATCCATGAAAGCTCCCTCAAGATCAAAGATGAGTAAAAAAATATTTTCTGGATCATGGTATTTGATACATTTCTAATTAGCATTTATATTAAGACTGGCTATATTTGTAAAGGTATTTAATTCTTTCCCAATTCAATGTGAATTAGCACCTAAATATATTTAAAACTCCACCATGTAGGACACAATGGGGAACAGAATTCCTTTTAGAGGCCAACACCACACATGTGCCAAAATATTCCTGATTAAACTTCAGGGCAGAGAGGTGAACACACAGATGGAGGACAGGCTGACAGAAAGAGGGCAGCGTTCACAGAAATAGGTTGTCTTGTCTGTAATAGCAGCTGAGCTGCTCACCTCCCTCTTAGTGAGTATTTTCAGTTTTTCTTTCCTTGATCGATAATAAAGGAGCTGTAAAGGACATTCCAGGGGCACACAAGGGCAAAGCGTGCTGGCAGAGCAGACACACATCAGTGCCCTGGGTGAGGGCACCAGTTTGGCATGGATAGGACACGGCATTTCAGCTCTGCTCCTTTAATGATGGGGAATGTAGTGCAGATTTTTTGTAAAAGGGAACTGATGCAAGATGCCAGGAGCAAGGAACGTGAGTTTCTGGAGATATGCTGTTCAAGTCTGCTGGTAACAGCCAGGGCTTGGCCAGCACTGCAGTTGCAAACCATATGGTAAACGTCACAAACACTTGGAAAATACTGCTGGGAAAACTCCTGGAGGCAGCAAGGAGCATGTTCCAATTGCAGCATCCATAGGACGCAAGGCAACTACAGCAACACCATGGAAATCAGAATTTTAGGGGCCATTCTTGGGGCTTTGGCAATAAAAGCTGTGCATGAGTGAAGGACTTGTTGGCCTTCAGTGGTTACAATAACAATGGCTATAATCGAACACTCCTGCAGAGAGGGGAAAGTGTGGGTTTATTTCTTGTTTGTTTGCTTTTTAACTGTAATCATTGGAGACTGCATTGAGTGGTAGGTTTGGTTTGCTTGCGGGGCATCTCAAACAAAAACCCATCTTTAGCACAAATACATCTTTGTCTAAGATATTAGCAGCACCCAACATCTATTGAACTTCTTTCAAATAATTCAAATAGCCAGTGTCTGCTCCCCACCCAGTTTACTGTACAGCAAGTAGGTATTCAGTACCCCATAACGTTTCATACCCAGAGGTACCGGAGTGGTGGAAGAGCAGTTCTTTGCCTCTAACACCCCTGTGAGCACAAAGCCCAAGCTCCAATGCTGCGCTGATGGTTAGGCTGCCACTAAACTGCTGTGCCAGGAAGGCGTCATGTCTCTGATAAGACTATCTGGTAACACTATCTCCGGTGTGCGTTTGAAATTCTATCTCCCTGCCTCTCCAGAGCGTCACACAGCTAGGATGAAAGAACGTCCCAAAAAGGAAGAACCTTCTTCAGAAGAGACTTCTCTAAGTGAAGAATCCCATTAGAAATCCCTCCTTTCCCTACCCAAACACTGGGAGTACAAGCATTGCACCTCAGCATCAGATAAGGACTGTTGTGAGCACAACAGAAAACCTGAGCCGCCTGACCAAAGGATGGCAAAGCCTTCCCCCTGGGATGCTCTTAGGTCATATTCCACCCTAGGGAGCCACTGTCAGGGGACAATATATCAACTTTGCAAACCAGTTCTTACTTCAGCACATTAAAATTTCCTGCCTGGAGCCGATTACTGCTCCATGTTACTCCAACTTTATCACTGCAGTTTCCTGTTACATTGAACTGCTGAGTGATTTCTAGTTGAACTGGTATAGTCTTTGTAGATAAAAAGTCTTCTAGGGCAAACTTTAAAGGCTAAAAGAAAATAAACAGGGGCAAAAAGGTAGTGAGATTGTCTAAAACACTTCTTAAAACTAAATGAAATTGCTGTTTTGTTTTCCTAGTGCTTTCACACTTCTGTCTCTTTTACATTATTTTCACAGCCTGGCCCAAATTCAATAAACACATAAATGTGCAAAACATGATTAACTTCCATTTAGGTTTGTGACAAAAGGCTCTAGGACATAGAATGGCCTTAATGATCTCAGGTCACTCCTGAATCCGACGACAGAGAGTTATCACATGCCAGGCAGCAGGTGAGAGAAAGAACATACACATTTCTCAGCCCTGGGCAAAGCAAAATTAGCAGTTTGAACTTCTTAAAACTCCAAATTTGAGACAGAAATACACATGAAGCCAACATCATTCCCTGTTAGCTTGCACATTTTCCAAGAGATATCAGTGCTAAATCAGTGCCTGGCCCAGCAAACTCCAAAATGATCACACCCAGTTGCCTCAGAGATGCTCAGAAACAGAAGGTGCACTGCAGAGGGTGCCCAGCTTCAGCTCTGTGTGAGGAAGGGCTGGCAGAGGATAGAGAGATTTTGTATCATGCCACAGGAACGTTTATCATTTCCTAAGCCCTGGGGCAGCCTGTGAGCTGCAGTGTGACATGGCCAAATATATATTTCTGGGTGTAATCGACCTGAAAATAAGTAACATGATCTTGGAGTCAGTCATTGAGTAAGAAAAAAACATAATTTGAAATAACCTGGAATATTCTACCTCAGTTGGAGAAAGCAATGTCTCACAGTAGCAGAGGACAAAAAATACCTTCCCTGTCTCCCAGTGGTACCTTTCCTTCTCTGGCCCGCAGCACTGCTTCACTTGCAGTCTTTTGGTAGTATTTATGCATCTTGGAGTGCTTTTTCCTATTTAAATGATAGAGAGATAGTGGTTCTGCTCCCCTGCAACTACCAAGAGTGTGTAATCTCACAGAATTTCCTTGGAAAACCTACATCTTTTATATGGGTGGATTCATTATGAAGGTAGAATGATTCATTCTGTTCAGAAAAACACTACTGAGTAAATTTTGAAAACACTACTAAGTTTTGGAACCCTGCACTTTCCCAGAAGGGATTAAAACTTCATGGTTTTGCATCGAAGAAATTTTAGTCCATTACAGTTTTTTGTTCTCAGGGGACAGCATTACTTTTATTACAGTATTCAATTTAACATTCTTTCCCCTTTGCTTTTTTCTTTCATTTTCTTTTTTTTTCCTTCTCTTTTTTGTTATTTTATGGGAGTTTTTTTCTCTTTTCTCTGTCCAAGACCTTGTGAGACTAATTTAATAACATGAAAGAACAAATGAAAGCAATGAGAAACCAACCTATGGAAAGTAACATTCTATTTTGCTCATACATTATCTCAGAAATGGCTTAGAATGTCTCACTTGCCCTGCTAATTACACAGTTATCCAAACAGCCCAGATGAATTTTGAATTATCTCCAAGAATCGAGACTCAGCTGCTCTGGGCAACCTGTTACAGTGCTCTGCCATCCTCGTGGGAATGACTTCCATCCCAAGTACCAAAGGGCAGCCCCATCCAAAAATAGCCCCATGCACTGTTCTACAATGAAATACAAATGTTTAGGTGAAATCAGAAAAGCTAAACCTGAAAATTCATGTTGGCAGTCAAGCAAATCATCACAATGAACTGCTCATTCTACTTCACATCTACTTGTATATTCTTATCTACTGTTAGGGAGATGATTCTCAGCTGGAAGTTTTAGTCTCTGTTTATTTTCTGTAACCTGAATATGAAGATAATTCCGTATATTCACACTCAATACCATCATATCCTCTGACAAAATTATCAGCACTGATAAGAGGACAGAGGGCACCAAAAGCACCAAGACCCCACTATTGATTTTAGTGCTTCTGGATGGGGGCATTAACCACTTTGAACCAAAACTCACAATCTCTCTTCCATGTACATCTGCAAGACTCCAGAAAGAAAGAAAAAAACTACATCAGTTTTATCAGTGACGCTGTGTATTGACGCAGCATGATGGCTATTGTATATATTATACAAATATTTCCTCTAGACATTCAAAAAAATACTGCTAATACTGAGAAACTGTGGAAAGGAAGAATAAAAAAGACTTCTGCAGTATATAATTTGTGCTCAGTTTGCTCAGGGCCTGAGGCTTCAGCATCCAAATCTCCTCTCTCCCCTGCACACAGTCCCAGTTGGGGTCACAGGATGACAGTGCTGTTTAGGCAGATGGACAGAATTTGATTATTCTGTGCCTCTACGACCTCACGTTTTAGCATATTAAAACTATTAACATGGCTCCATTCTAAAGATAAACAACAGTTTCTAGACAAAACAACAGCTTTTGTTTGCGTGAATGCTTTTTGCTGCATCCGAGCAGCATTTGAAAACCATACATTCTTTGTTTAAAGTTCCCTGCCAGCAATGAGAACACCATTTGGGCTACGAGCTCATGACATCACTGCTGGAGAATGAAATGACTTTCCTGTCGACTTAAAAAAACCTGGACACCATCTAACTTGGGAAAAAGGTGATCTCCCTTGCCTGTTCCCGGGATATACGTGCCTAGGGACTGACATTTCCTAATGGAGACACCTCTTCTCTTTGCAGAGAGGTCAAACAGACCATGCAGAAGATGGGCCCCATCGTTCCTTCTTCCTCCATGCACTGCAGAAAAAAGGAAAAACAGACCTAGCATTGAAAAATTGCTCCTTACAGGAAAATATAAGAACTTGCACAACCTATTGGGTCAGCCCAGGGATCCAATCTAGATTCGTCAAGCGGTCAGAATATCCCATCCAGTAGAACTTGCAGTCCATTGCACCCTATTATCTTATGTATTTTTTTATCTCTGTCTAGCGACATAAAATCTTTAGTATATTTATTGCATATTGTTCTAGTCACTTCTTCTGCTTTATGAGTGTCTATAATTTGATGTAATTATTTAACTTTATCATTTGACGGCAGTGCTGTGAAACAGTCTCTTCAAATTTGAAGTAAGCATAGAAAGTAGATCTAAACCTAAGTATTTGTTTATATCATTATCTGCTACTGAATTATTTCATTTTGCAGGCTCTAGCAGAGGGGCAGAAAGCTTAAGGAATGCTCTTGTGGTCAGACATGACATGTGTGGCAGACCAGGGATACGCAATCATGGTCTCCAGTGTTCTGAACTATTGCACAAACTCATTTTTTCTGAGATTCAAACTTTTATTTTTTGGGGGTTTTTTTGGTTTTTTTCCCCTTTCTCATCTCCAAAATGCCCCTCTCTTTAGAACTTTTTCCTCCTCCACTTTAGAATTTTTGGACAATCAAAGCCAAGCATAAGGGATTGGATTGTGTTACGTTACGTAATTTCTTAATTGGTTTGGGGTTTGGGGCTGTGACAAACTGGCTCTGAGCTTCCCCCCATCTGTCTCTACTTGTCCGAGCTCTTTTTCTCAGTGGCTACAATTTCTATTTGATAAGTGCCATAATTATTTACAGCAGCCATTGTCTTTCACTGGGTTTGAGGTATTACCAGGCTGCTTATGGACTTTATCAGCCCAGTGTTCTGTGTGCTCCTATTATAAAAAAGCACTTCCTAACGTGTCTTGTGTTCTCAGAGAGCTGGGCTGGAGAAGGTTTGATATTTATGCTGGGACCTGTTTCCTAAGAAAACGACTTGCACAATCACAGTGCCCATACTGCCCCTCTTGTATTCCTGCTTTCCCTTCACACAAACACATGGAATCCCTTAACAGGTTCAGCCCAAATAAAAGCTTGTTATACAGGTGTCTCTAACAGTTCATCTTACTGACAATTAAAGCTAGAATAAATAGAGATAAGTTATTCACTCTGCTGGCCAAACTTGATACTCCCACACTGTTCATTAACTTTTTCTAATAAAGTGGTCTTTTGTACTGAAATATGACAATAAAACAGTTTTCTAGCACTTAGGAACACCCTGAAGGAGGAGGAGGCTGAGGCCTTTCTTTTCCCCCAAGCCTTTGATATCTTAAGCTATAATTATTAGCTTAGGGGCACATGGGTTTTATCTGACAGAAATGCAAAATGTATTTGCTTTACCACAAGTTGCATTTCCAAAAGAGAAAAATGTTTACTACTTCTTTAAAATCTATTCAGTCTTACTTATGTCTAATAGAGGGCTTTTTTCTTCTCCACTCTAATGCATTTCCTCATAAACGGAATTATTTCACAGTTCTGTGGCTTATTTATACACAGGCTAAATTTAAAACTAATGCTGTATTACAGACAGCAAGAGCTTTTGTCTTCAATGAGGATGCAAAATCGTTTTCTTTCTCAAGGTATACAATTAAAAATTTGAGTTTTATTAGGAAGAAAAGTAAGCACATTGCTAGTCAGGAGAACACTGCTGTGAGATCCTCTCTTTTTCTATACCACTCACTTTTTGTGCTTAATTTTAGTTCAACCTGGAATGTAACTTGATGAACATGCCCGTTTGGTGGCCTGTGACTCTTCCATCTCTACACAACTCATGTCTCGAATAAAATCATGCTGGAAGAAACTCGAATTTTTCTGTTCAACGTCTCACAAAATTACCCAGACTGTAAGAGGACAAAGTCTCTCCAGTGTCCTGTGTTAACACACCCCCAGAACTCCCTTGATTGTGCCACACGACTTGCGCCCTCAGTTTTGTAGGAATTGTCACCCATCCCACTAAGGTCTCCAAAAGAGAAAATCCAAGAGCCTAAGTGCCTTAGTGCAGCTCATCAGAGCAATAAGCTATTTCCCAGCTACACATCAGCTGGATAACACTTGGCTGGCCTTGGCAGAATCTCTCATTCTTCAGTCATTTCAGCTTTCAGGGAAAAACACTTTGTTTGTAGAAATAAGCTTATGATCTCTGTCAGAATGAACTCTGGTGCTGGCCATTCTTTCACAAAACCTGGATTTTATCCTTCTTCTATTTGTGAAGCCAGCAGCAACTGAACAGATGGCTTTGAAAGCTGCCCTTTCAATTCTGTGTATGTATATGCACCTACCCTTACACATTACAGGCTCACATGTCCAGTGGGAGGCTACAAATCCCTCTGCTGTAATTCCAGCTCTCCTAGTCTAGACTTAGTACTCGGATTTCTGAGCTGGACTCGGGTAAGTACACACACAAGGAGACCTGAACCTCGCCAGAATTCTCAGCTCAAAACTGTCATTGCTCCAGGCTGACTGTTATCCCAGCAGGAGCCTGAACCCAGGGAATGGCAGTGGATTCTCGTGCATGTGATAAGACAAATGGGATTTTCCAGCTAAAAGGTTTGCTGGAGACTGATTGTTTTACCCGTTTACTGCTCAGGAAACTCCAGTTATTATATGTCTGCACAGTTCCTTTGGACTGAGTTTTCTCCTATATTACAGTATTAAACCGCTCACCCATTGTATTGTTTTCCCATCTATCTTTTCACTAATTTCCTCACTCATCCTCATTCCAGAGCAGTGTTATTGATTTCAAGTCTTTTAACCAATTTTCATGACACCTATGTTTAAATCTCATCACTTCATTGCCAGTGACAGCATTAAAACAGCAACTAATCTTGTAATGTGGGCAATGAAATATGTTGTATTTAAAAATGGTAACATCATTATGTAGCTGGCTATTTCTTTTTGCCAGTTTTTCCTGTATATGCATTATTTTTCAATCCTCACTTCCTACCCAGCATTTTCAAACAAGGAAGTAGCATGACTAAGCTCTTCAATTGTATTGATGGAGAAAGGCCATCGAAAATATAATAAAGCTGAGAGCTAAATAATTTTCATTTTTGTATGCTGTGTCATAAACATTTGCAGTACTCCTTTAATATCCTTGAGCCACCATTGTTCATACTCTGTTCAGAAAGCCAGAGCTTACAGTGGAGCACTGTTTTGTTCCAGGTGGTATGACACTGCTGGATCTGGATCCTCAGTATTTCCACTCTCTTGCATTACTGTAAAATGGCTTCATTAGATTAGACCATGTATTATTATTAAAAAAGACAACAACAACTCACCCTTATCCCTGTTTTATGGGGGCAGAAAGAAGGAACTATTGGTTTTTGGAGCTTGGCGTGACTGGGTTTTGCTGCCTGAGCTGCAATTGTGCAATTTCTACTATGACATCTAGAGGCTGCTGTTTATTTTCTGTGGTCAGGATTTTTGTGGTTCCTTCTGTGAAGGATCAGGATTGCTGCTACTCAGCCACAGGAATTCAATTTCTCAGGGTGAGAGTTCAGTGCCACTCTGCTTAGCAGCAGTGCCTTTCTGGGCTGGAGCATCACTAGCGAGGACCAGTCTGACTGCAATGCCCTCGTGGCACAGCTCCAGTAAATCTACAAAAGGACAGCACACTGGGGAAAGGATTTAAAACAGCATCAAGTATGCTGGAGTCCTAAAAAAGTACTCAAAGTATCATGCAAATATGGGCGAAGATATGCATATCTGTTTAGTAACCTATTCAATGAAGTTAGCTAGAGATAGCCAACCTTTAAAAAACCTCTTATTTAGATAAAACTCTGCTTCGAAAAAGCAGTACCTATCCTGATTAAATGATCACCTGAAGTAGTCCTCATTCTCTAACTACATCCTCAGCCTTTAACGGAGTAGAATGTCTGCTAGAAATCCAATCTTCCCTGGTCCCAGGTGCTGGCATCTGAAAAGGACATCACTCCATTAATAATTGCACCAAGGAATGACAGAAATCGCATACAGAATTCACCGGAACAGACTTCACAGGACATTTCCCCCTAATTCACACAGAGTATTTCTGTGCTTTGAGAACGTGGAGTAGGGTTGTTGTGCATTACAGGGCTGGGAACAAGCACAGGATCCTCAGGAAATAAATGTGGAGGTGTATGTGAAGCAAATAAAGAACAGTACAATTCCAGCAGGAAAACCAGGACTGCCCTGATTTCCTTCATTAAGTGCTTTCATTTGTTTCTTAGCATTACTACAGTAACATAACATAAAAAAAAAGCACTAAGAACATTTCACTAGTAGCTGCAAATAAAACTTACCTTTGCCCTTGCAGCAGAAAACACAGGAAATATTAGTAAAATGTAGTTTATTCATTCAGAAACTGTCTCCATTCAGTATTTTTTTTTCCAATTTTGGAATCTATATGGTTTGTATAGAATTTAATGACTTGTGATAACACATATAAAATGTTGCCTACCCAACCAAATATAAAATTCAGTTATATAATACGCTTAATTCTGATTATTCTAATTTACAGGCTTACTTAACTCAGGTCAACAGATAAAAAATATAGTGAAGGGTCAAACTTGAGCCAGAATAACACCGAGAAATTATTTTATCAGGTCTGTTTACTCCTTTAAGATTCACCGTGTTCTGTTGTTTTTTTAACTGAAAAATTGCTTTGTTTCTCAGCATGTTTGGTTGAGGTACTTTAAACATTTTTCTTGCCCTGCACAAACAAATTTAGTAGAAGTATTAAATTTCACTTAAAAGCTGACTTTCATTAGCTACTGCGAGGTTTACTTGCAGTAATTTCTGGTTTTTGAACACAAGAGCTGAGCCTTGCCTACTCACTTGTGGTTCACAGCTCACTAACATCTGCAAGACTTATTAGGCCTGAGTTTTATAAGTCAGATTTGGCATTACATTATCACAGCTTAGAAACTCAGCCTTCTCTTCCTGTCAAATAGCAAATAAAACAGCGGAGTAGTTATTCTTTCAACTTTTATTCTTTAAGCTTTTAATTAACTGGTAAAACCACAAACAAAAACCCCACAAAACAAAACAAACAAAAAACCAGCCAAACAAACAAAAAACCCCAAACTCTAATGTGATATGTATTTTGAGGGCCCTTAACTAGTTGACAAACCTGAAGAAAAGATATCTGAGTTACAAATTAAAGTTCTAAAAAAATGTCCCTCAGTGCTAAACAATGACCACAAAAACCACTGCTAGGGTTATATAGAAATATACATATACACTTTGCAAAATACGGAATAAACCAGAAAATATCATCATGACACAATCTTCTCACCCCTCATCTCAATAAGGTTATACAGTAAAATTTTTAGAAGCCCAGAAATTGGTAACAAGGACTGAGAAACCTGTGACAGCTTTTAATGAGGAATCACTGGACAAATTAAGCCTAGAAAAAAGGAAAAATAAATGGTGATGTGACAGAAGACTACAAAAACTTTTAAAAATAAGGGGAGCATCTATTCACCTTTTTAAAACATATTCAGAAAAAGATTAACAAGAAGCAAATGACTACAAACATAACAAAAGACACTGATTGCCATGAAAATCTTGTATACAAACTAAGAACTTCCTTGGGTCACACCTTTGCTCCAGAGTTAAAGTCCCAAGAAAAAGTACAATACTGGACTCAGGTCAACCACTGTAACTTCTTTTTTAAACTTTAAATATATATCTTTTCCCAAACTGTTGATCCAAAACAAGCTTCAGGTTTTGTATTTTGGAACAACAGGATGAATGGCGCAGGATTGTTCCTGCAAATGTGATTGATGAAGCTGAAAGTTTTCCAGAAAATTCAATGATGCCTAATCCTACCCATTTCTTGAATTTTGAGTCTTGTTTGATTTTCTGTTTAAAGGCTTACTCATAGTACAACTGAGAAACCTACCATTCTACAACTTCACATAAAGTGTTTTTAAGCCAGGAGTTAGGTAATACAGCGAGGCTTTCATCACACAGTCCTCCCTGAAGGAAGCTCAAACCACACCTGAGTAGGTCCAGCATCATTTGGTTGAAATGCAGAGCTGCTGTAAAGCCTGCAAGCATCTCCTCACACGAGGAGGGCAAACAAAGACCACTCCACAAACTTTTCAGCACTTGCTTTATTAATTTCCATCTGTCAGGAAATTAAAAGTTCAGTTAAAAAAGGTCAGAGTCTCAGATGTTCAACACAGATCAAACCCAACTTAAGCAATGTGAGAACTGCTGTATAAAGCACATTGGTTTATCCTCCCACATTTGATGGCCTGTCTGTTCTAAGACATGTACCTGCCCTCTGAGGTTGGCCATTCTGCTCTCCTACTCAAGCTTCTATCTATCTGCACTTAGTTCAACTGTATCAATGTGCAAAAACTGGGACATGTCTTTTAGCTCAGGATCATCCTGTCCCAAGACACTTCTTTAACCACTTTTATGTTCTCCTTACTTGGTTTTCTTTTCCAGCCTCCTGTATAATCATCATTTTGAGCCAGGTAAGAACAATCAGTGGACTCCAAGCCAACATCACCAGGATGTTTTTGCCCCAAGTTTATGTCCCAAATGCATTCAGGCTACACACAATTAGTCTGAGATCTATTCTCTAGAATAGAATGGGCTCTCTATTTTATTAAGGGTTCACAATCCCAGAGGTCTTGGATTATTAGCTGAATCTCTCATGTCACTCTCATTCTTTCTTCTGTTTCAGATCTAGCCCTTAGGGTTAGTCTTCTAACCCTTTTTCCAGTCCTCTCCATGTCTTCTCTTTCCCTCTGGATTTCATCTCCTTGTTATCCCCATCATGCATTTCCTTTATGCAGTTAGTTTCTTACATGGCTTCTCCATACTTTCTTCCCATGTTTCCCGTGCCCATTTCTCCAATGTCATAGACGGAGTGAGGGTGTCCTTAGGAACACTTTGTCCCTCACTTTTCCCACTAACTCCAACCCACATTCCCTTTCAGTGCCATGCCTCAGGGCTACAATCACCTTGATGCCTATCAAAGTCTTACCTTCCTATTCCCACTATTCACGAAGTAAAAGCAACTCCTCTGACCAACTTGGCCACTTCTTCCTCTTTGCTCACCTTGGTGTCTGGTTGGTTTTTTTTTTTTGCTTTAAGAAAATACAAACCAAAAACCCAAACCCAACCCAAAGTTTCCTGTCCATGCCATCTTTCTTCCCTCCCTAGAACCTGCTAAGTGTGCATTGCTTGTGATCTGTGGCAGCCAGCATTCCCCTCTGGCCAAGGTGAACAAGGCAGCATTCTATTTTAAATTGTCATTTCTTTCCAGAAAGGCATGAATAATTTAAATATTACAGCTAAGCCTGAGACACACGAGTCAAACAACCTACTACTGAATCTATCAGTACTTACAGAGCAACAGTCATGTTTAAAGATTATTCATCTTTTGCTGTGTGGCCTAGCAGACTTTGCTTTAGTTTGAGTGCAATGTTTCAACAGGGTAGGGAACAGATAAAAATAGTAAAACATGGGATTGCTCACTTAGAAATTTTAATGTCTGCAGACTTCTGTGTAATTGAGGTTAATTTATCCAGAATGTCACCGGGTGGTTGTGTTAAACTGTGCGTAATACTGGGCTGTTGGGACATTGGAATACGCTTCTTCTTTAAGGTAGATGTTCCTAAAAAAACAATTTTTTTAAAGAAGCAGTTAGTAAATGTGTTCTCACTACTCTGCAGAAGTAACCTGAGAAACCTGAAGAAGATATAATGCATTAGCCCCCATAAATGTTCATTAGAAATGGAATAAAATGTAACTAGAACTTTTTCTCCAAAACGTATGCCACATCTCCAAACAGCAAACTTGGGTTCTTTCATCCTGAGATAACACTCCAAAAACCTCACAGTAGAAAAAAAAAAAAATTCCAAATTTTTGCTTTAACAGTAAGAAAACATCATGTATTGGAAATTAATTTGAAAATGTATGTATGTATAAGCCAAAAAAAAAGAAAATATTAAAAAAAAGACTGGAAAAACACTAAATCACCTGAGTTTGATTTTCTTCTCCTGCACTTATTACCTTCCTCCCTTTCCATTAGAGCAGACACAAGAGCTGCCCAGGGAGACACATCCAGTGGTTAGTTAAAGAATCATCAAGTTCTGTCACAGGGAATGGAAGTGCTCCCTTTGTGTCGTGATAGCCTAATCCTGAGCTATCAGAAACAGGCAGTTCTACTGATACCCATCCTTTTTTGTTTCAGCAAATTATGGTAAATTAAAGAAGCATGTACTGGTTTACACCTGATAAAATAGTTTTCTGCATAGCTAACTACACTCACTCTCTGTTTTGCCATCTACATAAACAGTCTGTCATCAGTGGAATATTTTTAGAATTCCAGCTCCTAATTCATTCATGTAAAGCTCCAAACCTACTCTCTGGAGATTGATTAAATAATAGTGAAAAACACACTTCAGATGAATTGGTTTTTTTAGAAGTACGCACTTGTGGCAAGTGCATTAAAAAAGCTACAAACAATACAAGTAAGAAAGCCAAGCTGCTGTGTTAATAATGGTAAAGAGTTTTATTTGCAAAGAACAGCGCTCTGGGTACTTACTTTGCCCTCTGCTCCTGGGAGAGCTCTCCATTCATGAAATCCAGGTCCCGGCGCCGCTCCCGGTGCTGCCGCTGCTGCTCCCTCTCCAGCAGGATCTGGGCTCTCGCAGCCTGCACACGCTGCCTGTCCCACTCCGCATCCCTCTGCCGTTCCTGCTCTTTCATTCTCTACAGGAGGGAACAAACGCTTCATTCTCTGCTTGGTCAAAGAGAAGTTGTATGTACAAAGTGTCTCTTTTTATTTCTTGTTAGCAGGAGTTGTAAGTTCTTGAGGTGAGAAGTGCTCAGATGTCATCATATGGGTAACTGCGCGTAAGAGCTGAGCCGCCACCACCACGTGAGGAGACCCAACTGTTTGTAACCCTGCCTCACTTCTTGGCTGACATCACATGGGACTGAATCAAGAAACCAGGCCTGCAAAAAACTCACTTGTCTTGGTTGTACTCCTTTTTTGCCAGCTTAACAACCTGAGTGGGTTCACTTCAGGGTCATAGGAGAGCCAGGAAAAGGACAATCCTATCTTCAGCTTTAATATAGCATGGACATAGTAAAGCCTATGGTGTTGTAGGGATTAAAAGATAAAATCAAACACTATTCCTCAGCTGCAGTGAATGCAGCCTCTGTACCGAGGGAGCCAAGCAGCTTCCTACTTCCCAGTGCCTAGGCCTGGATACTCCGGACTTCATAGGAAGTCTTCATTTTGACTTCCTGCTTCCATTAAACCTTTAGAACAGAAACTATTACCAATATTTAGTGTTTCTATTGTAGTTCTACTCCAGAGACATCTCCCAGCTGTTCAGAGACACTGTGTTCACCAAGACTGATTGAAGTTTGGGTAAAATGCAGATCAATGGAAAACACAGGCTGGCAGTGGGACGTGCAGGGCCAACAGTGACATTTTACCCCTACAAACCTTGTCTATAACAGTATTACAACCAGGGAAACAGAACATCCATGTGAGCTTAAATACCAGGTTCTCCTGAACTTGTTCCTTCTGATAGTGACGAATTGCCATCAGCTGCTCCGGGCTCATCCCCTTCCAGCGATCCACGAGCACACGGTCACCCAAGGGGCTGAGTGCTTGGGCAGGGTTTTCGGAAAGGAAGTCTCCTCGAAGCAGGAAGGTAATTTCATCCATGTTGTCTCTCAGTGTTTGAGACTTGTCCAACTCCTTTTTATAAGCTAGTTCAGCAGCCTAAATTCAGTGGAAGGAGAGAAGCGATGTTTTGTCTGAAAGAAAATATGAGCTAAGGGATGGAACAAAGTTAACACATCATAACAAATTTCTTTCCAACCTGCAAACAGTTGTCAAAAGCATCACATACAAATACTACAAGCAGAGACAGGGAGCTGTAGCTATCCACTAGTCAGCAAGGTGAGAACCAGGAGGGACAATGACAGCAGAGGGTAACTAGATCCTTGGTTTCTTTGTTCACTTGGCTAAGGGAATAAAATCTATCTCACAATTGCTGAAACAACCTTGGAAGCCAGCCGCTAAGAAACCTCTGTGAAAACATCACTCACTGCACTTCTGCATCTCTTATTTTCCTTCTGTGTCTCCACTTTTTCTAAGCAGCACAGCAGCCAGCCCAGCCCACGTGAATCTACCTGGATTCTGTTGAAATCTTTGGTGGCTGTGCAGACAGCGCGCCGGCTTTCTTCTTCTTGGCGTTGGAGCTCCAGAATCTTTCGGTCAATTTCAACCCTATACTTGTCATAAAGATCATCTAAATTGGATTAAAATGGAACGGAGTCAGCATTCAGATGTGATGTGCCATACGAGTTAACCAGGGAAAGGGACGGGGCGGGGAGCCACAGATAGAGCTGAATTACAGAACTGTTTCCAAATCCTTCCATCCAAGCTTTTCATCTTGGGATTTAAGGTGACTCACAAATTACTTTATTACAAAACCTATCTTGTCTTAACACTAAGTGTTAAAATGGAAAAGTACGTTAAGTACTGCAGAAAACAGTGTTTCATGACAAGCTAGCAAACAAAAATCAGCATTATTTTGGCTGCTCCAGAGCAGTACAGACTGGGCAATTTGGCCTGATGAAGTAAGCACACAAAACACAGCTAGGTTTTCAGCATGCCCCCATACCTTATTTGAGGGGTAAACCAGAAATGCAACCTAGGTAATATTACAATCATCATGCGTTATTAAATATAGATTTCCTAAGAGGGAGACTGAATACATTAGTTTCTACTAATTCATTAGTTTCTACTGTAAAGTAGACACTACTACTACTACTACTACTAAAGTAGAAACTACAGGAGAAATATTTCTACTGTAAAGGAGAAACTGCTGCAGTACTTCTCAAAGTTAAAAACACAATAGGCTATACTCTATTTTCATCTGAGACCTCAAGATTTCAGAAAAAGGAGATGAAAACTTCATGCTCTTTTTTGTCACCTGCCAATTTTTGGTCAGCTAATGCAGTCTTCCAGTCCTTCTGCTGCTGAAGAGACCACTCTCTTAGCTGCTCCTTTTGGAACTTCATCCTCTGCTCATAGTTTAGGTCTTCCCCTGCAAACTTCTGCATGCCAGAGATGGTACAGCGAGGGTCGGTGTCCGAAACTCGGGCGGGTCTGTCCTTCTTGAGGGCCTGTGGATCATTCAGGTCAAACTCACGTCTTGTTTCTGGCGTCTGATTCTTCTGAAATTCCTTGAGAGCCTTATTCATGTCTTTGATTTCCCTTTTCTGTTGTTCTTCCAGCAGACACATGAGCCTGTCATTCCTCTTCATGTCATTAGCTAGACAAGAACAAACCCAATGAAGGCACAAATCTTATAGGTCTTAGGAAAGAGTATTTGATTTGTGAGTGCCAACCCAGCAAACACTGTAATGTTAGTAATATTTACTTATTAAATATTTTCATCTTTTTGGCTATGAATTATTTTACTCATGTTACAATGAAATATATGCACATGAAACCAATGCAGTAATACACACTTCTAGAACTATGAGGTTTCCTTTGGTGAACACCCACAGGAACACATGAAATGTGCTGTAAACTGATTCTTCCCACTTACTCTTAGTTTACAGCTACAACTGAAATACATTAAGTTGCTTATTAAGAAGCAAACAAAAATCAGGGTCCTAATTGAAGGGATATAGATAGCTCTTCCATAGTTCCAATCATTTTTTTTAAGCATAGCACTAAAATAACTGGCTGGCATTAACAGCTTAATAGCTCCTGCCCATGTAATTACTACTAAATCAATTACAGACTTTTTAAGAAAAACAAAAAACAGAACCCTCACTCTAAATTAGCCATTTTAGCTATTTAAATATAACTCACGAGGAAAGGTCATTTTCTCTGTTGCCAGACTCCACACTGCTGCTGGCAGTTTCCTAAGAGTCAGAGCCTGACAGGTGTGTTTTCCAGCCCGGAAAATCCCAAGCAGCTGTAAAGCCATTGGCAGCTCCATCCCAGCTCCTCTTGAAGCCCAGGGAGAGCTCAGTCTGAGGGACCTTTTCCCCTGATGGCACAGGGATGCACGGCAAGCACAGAGCCACAGAGGGTCTGAGGGCAGGGCACGGCATGGAATATCTGTGTGGCTCCACGTTGGGACTCAGCAAGGGCTCCTCTCACAGCCCTGCTGCACCTGACTCATGCTTCCAGCAACAATGATCTAGAGAGGATGCCATAGAATCCATATATTCTATGGGAGACTGGCCAGGCAGGACATGGGCTCACTCTACAATAAAGCAATTAAAACAGATGAGCCACTGCTGTTCTCAAAAGAATAGTGGTAAGTAAATAGGTTGGGTTTTTTTTAAATGCTCCTGTATACTCAGGTCTCTAAATGATGCTATTTGTCAACAGGTATTAAGAAAAAACACTGAAAATTCCAACTTATGAGGCAATGTATCCCAGTTTAATGACATCAACATAAATCTTAACGCACTAAGGAAAATAGATATTGTACCAATGCAGCTGTACGAACATAAAGGGGACATAAATTGCATGACTGAATTTAGAGAGCTCATGAAGGGAACAAAGAAAGGAGGAAGCAGATAGTGACATTTAACTGTTCACAGAAATATCATGGCATTTATGAGTATACCAAATTTTTCATGTCGTGCTTTTTCAATTGCTTCTTGAATTTTCCTTTCCTTGACCTGCACATCCAATGCATCTTTATCAATCTATTAAAATGGAAAAAAAAAAAAAAAAAAGCAGCTCTTTAAATTAAAACCAGGGACTGTCAAGTAACGTTGACGTACAATTGCACAAGACAGATATAAACCCACTGCCAGCAGAGTGTCTATTACACATCACTAATGTAGGTAACTCAACGCAAAATCCAGGACCAGCAACATTCTTGTTTGCTTTGTTTTAATAATAGCAGATATGCTCTAGCACCAGATCAGATGAAAACACCACACTGACACGACCGGTAGAGCTAGAAACATTTTCAGCTGCATTACACACAATATGTTTTCCCCAATTACAGCTGGTAATTTTACTTAGATTGTTCTACTTTCATTTATGAAGCACCTAAGTATTTTGACAGTCAAGATGACAAGAAGTTGTAATAGTTCTTATCTGAAAAAAATACAGATGGTTCACTAGAATTACATTGAAAAGATAACAGGGAATGTTATCTCACAGGCTTATCCAAGAGTGAGATTCACAGGGCTGCCAAAATGCCCTACAGGTGTATCCTCTGTGATGAGGCAAAGATACAGCACACAACATCCCCATCCATGGCGAGTGGGACCTGAGCAAAGCATAACATAGGGCACAGCATCCACTCGGAGCAGCTGCCTCCACTTGAGGCAAAAGAACCTGGAACCATATTTGCTGGCAGATGGCAGCAAATTATTAGACAGAAACATGGATTTGATTTCTTTTCTTTTTTTCTTTTGCTGTCAAGTCACTTAATGTATTTTAAGAAATTTGTCCAAATCCAATGACAATTCATCAAGAATCTGCTCAACTATTTTGATAGTCTTTGACTAAAAACTATTCAGATGAAGACAGGGACAGATCATGTCTGAAAATACACATGGTTAGTGCTGTAAAGGACAACTGACTACAGCCATTAGGCCAAGAGGTGAGTTTGTAAGCAAGGGGGAAACAGTAAGGAATTCTATTGTCCAAGAACAACGGTGTCACTACATTAAATATCAACTCCTTCCGAGGTCTCCGTGAGGAAGCCAAGCTTTCAGTATAACTACGTGGAATTCTGTTAAGGGCAATTCAATACAGGTTCCTTAGTAGTTTCTGGCAACAGCAGAGGTGGGTCAGTGTAGGACCTGTGTTACACTAATGGCTCCCCGCTACTGCAACAGCGTTCGCTTGACACGAACCCCTTCAACCCCAAACCCCAACCCCAAACCCCAACCCCAACCCCAACCCCGCTGT
>VZRE01009123.1:167804-200429 GCA_013396775.1 Cephalopterus ornatus
GGAGCTGCCCGAAGTGTGGCCGTGCCCCCGGGGGCCGTGCCCCCGGCACCGCCCTCGGCCCGAGGTGGGCGTCCTGCCCGCGGGGAAGGCAGGAGCAGGGAGGGCTGGTGGGAGCCTGGCTCGGAGTTGGCTCTGTGCCTCCCGGGCCGAGCACAAGGCCCGGTTTGCAAACGCCCCTTGTCTCGGCCGCCCCACTCGTAGCTCAGCTGAACAGAGGGGGTTTGACTTCGGTGCTCCGAGTTGTAGACTGCAGCAGGGAGAACCCGCTCCTCGCCTGCAGTGTGGGTATTGCCATGCTTTCCCTGGAAAAGCTCTGGAATATGGCCCCTGCCTTGTAATCCGGCCCACGGGAGCCGGGCTTGGTTAAGTGCAGTTCTACATTGTTATCCCCGAGTGCTGCAGCTCCTTAAAATCTGATTGCCTTCCTCTGTAAGCTCCATTCCACAAGGTGGATTTTATGCTCCGTTTGCCATGTGATAGGACGTGAGGATTGTCCTAATAGAGCTGCATGGATGGGCTTTGCTTTTCCTCTTGGTGTTTTAGATCCTGTAGTTTCTTCACTTAACCCACTGAAGTAAGACCATGAATGTCAGTTCAATATATTTAGCTTTGTTATAATGTTCTTTATCATCCTGTCCCCACTGTTCTGTATTGGAGCATCTCTAAATTATTGATACTTTTACCACATGCTTTTCCAGTTAAATGTGAGTACATTTTAAAGATGAATCCAGGGAGAAAAACTGCGAATATAATCTCTGAAGTGAGCCTTTTTATTTATCTGTTATCTATTTATCTATTTTCCTCCTAGTATTCTTCTTTTTCTGATATTTTTGAGAATAAGTCATAATAAGTAGCAAAGATTAAGGCTGAAAATAATTAAGCTGTCAACAGAGATGCTCAAGACTAAAGGGCAAAAAACAAAAGAGGATTCCATTAGGAGAATTTTTGTGGAAGGACTGTGACGAGAGAGCTTTGATGCTGTGGTGGATGGATCTGGGAAAATGCTTGTGTTCTTCAGGAGACTGGTGTAGTGGAAAGTTGTGCATGGAGTGCTCATGCAGCAAGGCTCCTTTGTTGCATTCCAGAAAGGACACAGCCAAGGAAGGAGTGTGATGTGGCTCATTGGGCTGCAGAAATGATCTCTGGAGAACCCTGGGGGAAAAAAAAAAAAAGACATTCAGTAAAGCTGAACAAATGAAAAATCAATTTTGTGATGATTTTTACTACAGAGAAGCTTATTTTCTGATGCTGGTGTCTTGCATCTTAGAGATGTGTTTCTTTATTTGCAGTAGTTTTTCCTCAATAAAATCACCGAATCCCAGAACGGTTTGGGTGGGGAGGGATGTTAAAGCCCACCCAGTTCCTCCCCACCATGGGCAGGGACACCTTCCACTAGCCCAACTTGCTCCAAGCCCCATCCAGCCTGGCCTTGGACACTTCCAGGGATGGGGCAGCCACAGCTTCTCTTGGCAACCTGTGCCAGGGCCTCCCCACCCTCACAGGGAAGAATTTCTTCCTAAAAGAATAAAAAAAGACAGGATAAGAAATAGAACTAATAGAGAATTTTGCAATTCTGCATATTTTTTTAGCTGGTTGTTAATCAAATGCCTCCTTTCATTTCTGCCGTGTCAAAGCAATTTTTAAAAATGTCTTTTAAGGGAAATCTAACATAATGGATGCTGTTAGCTTTCTGATGTGTGAAAAGACATCCACTTTGAGAGTTAAAAGTGTTCGGGAGCTGATTCACGGAGCACACGTTGGACGACCGGTCTCTTCTACAGCCAGTGTGAAGATGGTGTATTGTGAGGAAGATGGGGAAGAGAAGACATTTTCAAGAGTTATCCGTGGTAGGTCGCAGAGACTTCTGCAATCCTGTCTGTTGTCTGATGTATAAAGACAGGTGTATGAGTGATGTATAAATGCAGACAAGAAACGCTCAGCTCGGAGTTTCAGATGCCCAGTGTCATTTCAGAGCTGGGTGGGTTAACACTTCAGTATTAATACACGGTTTGGTAGTGGTGTAAATGCAAAAACATACTGGGGCCAATTAGTTAGAAAATTCAACAAGTGATTGTTATATCTTCTTTGCTCTCTGGGTATCTGTAGATAGTCCCTCGGGATCTGTAGATGGACATGGGGGCTGACACCTTGCTGCAGGCTCGAGCACTGGAGCACGTCAGTGCAATTGCAAAGTGTGAAAATAGAGCTTTCATACAGAAAACTGGAGTTATTGAGAGGAATAAAGGAATAATTGAAATCTATTTTCTTCTCTGAGGAAATTGCTCCCTGAAATCGTTCCGCTGGTTTAGTTCTTTTCCAATGGATTTTGTGTTGTAGTCATTTTCAGTAGTAATTTTCTTTTCCTTTCCTCTTTTAGGCAGTTGTACTGAATTTTTTTTCAATGACAAGGCTGTCAGCCGATCTGCCTACATAGCCGAGCTTGAAAAGATAGGCATTCTTGTCAAGGCCAGGAATTGCCTTATTTTTCAGGTGAGCATTCAAGGTACTTTGTAAGGAAAATAAAAGCCTCTGAGTATATTATTTCATAGATCGGAAGTTATCTGATTGATAGAAAAGAGGGCACCCCTAGCTAACTGCAAGCCAATGTATTTTTTTCCTGACCTCAACCAAGAACTACGAGACTACAAAATAGAAATAATGGGGTTTGTGTGTACAGGAGTGCAGTACTAACAGAGAAGCTCATCTGGAAGAACTCGTGTGCTTGTATTGTTCACAGGATATACGAAAATATGTGTCTCTGTAAGTGCTTGTTGTGTTCAACTCTAGGAGTGTTAGGAAAAAAGGAATTTCATCTTAAAACACTTCTTTTAGTAAAGATGCATCAAAGTGTAAAGGATTTTTTGAGGGATTGAAAATTCTGCCGGGCGGTCAGTTCCCAAGAATTTAATGACATGGGTCAGAAATGCCTTAGCCTCATGATGAATATATTGCTCAAAATTCCTTAGAGTTGCTGAGGAGGACTCCCAAGGAAGAACTGATTTGTTCCCCTCTTACAGAAACATTTATAATATAAATGGAGATCCAGCTGCACTATATGCTCCTAAAGAAATTCATTAGGCAACAGAAGGATCTACAATGCTGCATTATTCACTTTTTTGGGGCCATTTTGTTTCAGGGAACAGTAGAATCGATTGCAATGAAGAAGCCAAAGGAGAGAACTCAACTTTTTGAACGAATCAGTAATTCATGGGAATTAGCTGAAGAATACGAACAAAAAAAGAAAAAAATGCAGCAAGCAGAAGAGGATGCACAGTTTAATTATAACAGGAAAAAAAGTGTTGCTGCAGAACGAAAACAAGCAAAGATAGAGAAAGAGGAGGTAGCTCAGTTGTTCCTTTTTTTGCTTATAAAGATACCAGATTTTTAGCAGATCTTTTATGGGCTTAAATACAGGCTTTTAAAAAAAAAAAAAAACAACCACACATTTCTGTTGTTTTTAATCTAGGGGTTTTTTTCAATATGGCATACTATATAATAATTGGCTATCATTTTAAAAGGGTGGGGGAGTACGTATAATAAAATCTAAATGAATGAAAGCATAGGCTTGCCAGTATGATTAATTTAAGGATTGATTTAAATGTTAGAGTTTTATGATTAATGCACATTGCTGGAATTGCAGCTAGTGGTACATCATCTTATTTCAATTTGGACTTGAAATTAGACTGATAATGATGGAAAATCATTTTTATAAACAATAAATGAAATTTTCATCTTGGTAGGCAGAGCATTACCAGATGCTAATCAAGGAACTGAATGAAGAAAAGATACAGCTAAAGCTTTTTCTGCTTTATCACAATGAAAAAAATATTGACTTCCTGAAAAGCAGTTTGGATGAAAAGAATATGGAGGCTTACAGCAAGAAAGAGTCTCTTTCTGCAGCAGAAGATTCATTTAAAGTCAAGAAAAAAATGCTTGGGGTACTAAACAGGGACCTACAGCAGATGGAAAAAGAAATGAAGTAGGTTTTCTAATCAGATTCTGAGACAGTTGAAGTAAAGCAGGGTCCGTGCTGGGAATTGCTTGGCAGGTGTGCATTTCCTGTTGCACATGTGGGTGAGAACCCAGTGCTGTGGGAGTCAGTTTGTAAGTTCACTAAAGTAATATTGAGACATGGTTCTCACCTCCCTCACCATGCCCGGGTTGTCACTAATTTCGTTATATAAATACCTACTTGCTATTAAATTTTAAAAGGTTGTGCTTGGCTTCCTAAACCCCTATTTTCAGTGGATATAAAAAAAAATCCCCACAGTGCAAACCTCCGGGTACAACCACAGCCTTGCTGTTGAAAAGTGATTGTTGGCATGTGTGGTTGGGAGGGAGGGTTCTTCTTTTCTCTCCTCCCTCTCTCCCCTTTGCCTTGCTGCTTTTTGCTGTGTGGCATTGTTCTGTGTGTGTTTTGGGGTGGCTGGCTGGTTGGGTGGTTTGTTTTGGGTTTATTTTTGGTTTTGTTTTGTAGGACTCTGGAAGCATCACTGATTCAGCAGAGACCCCTCTATATAAAAGCCAAGGAAAACACATCCTACCAAATCAAGAAAGTAGAAATGTCTAAAAAATCTCTGAGGGACAAGGAGAAATCCTGTGATAAGGAAAAGCAGAACATAAAAGAGCTAGAGATAGAATTGAGTGATATTGAGAAGGCATGGAGAGCGTTTGAGGAGAAAGCTGAAGAGGAGATAATGCAGAGAGCAGCACGTGTTGAGCTGGGAGAAAGTCAGGTGAACTGGGAGGCCCAAAAGCACTATTTACTAGAGAAGTCCAAAAATCCCCCCCTCAAGTCACAGGGAAACCATTATTTCACCAGTGACCTGTAATTTCTGGTGGTCTTCTTGTTCTTGAGCTCAAACAAAACCAAAATTGCAAATTTTGTCTAGAGCCGTGGTACCTTGTGGGAGGGCACGACAGAAAACATTCAGCAGGGTGAGAGGGTGACAGAGTAGGCAATTGCTACTTGAGGCTTGAACAAGGTGAATCTGCCCACTTTGCAAGGAGTTTAATTTATGATTTATTTGTTTTTGTCCAGCTGGAGTGTTACAGAGAGCTAAAGGAAACAGCGAGAAAGAAAGTAGCTACCCTAACCCAGCAGCTGGAGAAACTTCGGTGGGAGGATAAAGGAGATCAAGAAAGGCTGAAACTTAATCGGAGGAGGAAAAAGGAAGTTGAGGTATTTGCATCAAACTCTGTTTTAAGGAGGAAACGTGTCTCTGCTCCTCCCTCGGGTATAACTGTCTGTGGAGATGTGTTCCGTGCTTTGACATAATTGAATCCATAGCAGAGGGGATACATTGCAAGTGTTACTTCAGTTTTTGTGTTGCAGAAGGTTTAACAAAATGGCTTCTGCATTTGGTCAGAGATGGGTTGTGCGGGCACACACAAAGGATTTGTTTGAGGGCTTGGGCTCCAATATTTTAGTTACTCCGAACATGTGAACTGTCCTCAGTTCCTGGGTTTGTAAGTGCGGTTTTTGTCTGAGATGCCCCACTGCTGCTGTCTATCTGTGTGACACTCACACCCTGTACATGTGTGTTCTGAGCACAGCTGCCTTTTTGCTGAGGTGGTTTTAAGGTCAGTTGTGCGTATGAATGTGTTGGAAGAATCTCCTCAGTGTCCACTCTTCTCTTGCACTTCCAAGGCAGGTGTTTGGTGTGAATACAGATCATTGCAGTCCTTTTGATTCTGTATCTTCCATCACTGTAGATCCAAACATGTAACAAAAAATTACCTACATTTCCCACTGTGGCTTGGTCACCATGCCTGGTGTTTGCTTCTGATGGAAGGACAACCTCAGCTGATGAGCTGTGTTTTTCTGGAAACCTCGTCCTGTTTTGGCCTTTCTGCTTTTTTTCCCAACTGCTAACCTTGTAGTTTTGTCATCTACTAAGATGTTAGAGAGGCAACATGGATTTCTTCGGCATTTAGTTACCGAGTCAAGGTTTGGGGGAGACTCCTGATGTTCAGAAAACTTTAAAAATCCATCAGAACGGACTTTATGAGCAATCAAGTTCCTAAGAGCTCAATCTTGTGCATATAAACATGCTTCTACTTATTTCTGAAGTACTAGTTAGCAGGAAACTGTAGCTGGTCTCTTGAAGTGAAATAAATTCTATTGCCTGTGCTTCTAAAAGTGGCCTTAGCCATTGCATTGTTGGAAAGGGAGTAAGGGATTCTTGACAATTCTCATACCCATATCTCATGGATATTGAAGCAGGTGCACAAAGAAGTTGACTCTCCCTCCCTAGTGCTATTTAAAAGGTCACAAGAATTTCAGGAGTTAAATTAAGGCTAAATAAAATGCATAGGTAACAGTGGGTTTTTTTCATTTGCTTTAGTTAATGTATGTTTTTTTCAAATGGAGTAACTGAAAATACTTGTTTAACTGTTGGTGTTTTGTGTCAGTTTGGAAGCTCCATGTCAGCTTCTTTTTGTGTCCTTAGGAAAAAACTATTGATGTAGGGCCAAGAAAAGCACCTCTTTTGTTTTAACACCTACAATTTACTAACTCTCTGTTTAGGCCTAAGTGTTGGTGTCATGATTCTCTGTGATGAAGAGGCTTTCTCTAAACTGTAGCTGAACATGAAAAATTCAGTAAGGGCCTTGATAAAACAATTTCCCTTTATTATTCATGGTGCAGTTGGGCATCTATTATTGCAAAAGAGATGCTGTTACTTCAGTGTGAAATATCAGTAAGGAGGAAAGGATCTGTCTCAGTGCTTGTTCTGAATTAAGAGCTTTTTTATCTTGCTATCAGCTGTGGTTTTCTGGTTTGTTTTGGACACGCTCTGTTTGTGATTGCATAGGAAATCATCAAGCATACTGTGGAACAGATAGAGGACCATAAGAAACGCATAGAGAAGCTGGAAGAATATGCCAAGCTATGCACGTACGTGTATAAAAATTAAAAGCTCATTTGATTTCTTTTGGATTGGACATTATTGAAATAATGACACAGCAGGTTTCTAATTATTTCCAATGATTTTCTTTAAAATAGGAGTTAGAATTCTTACGAATTCTACTTAATAGCCGTATTACTTGAATAAATTATTAAAGTAGCTGCCAAAATGAAGTAGGAAGTATGATGACTAATCCATATGCTGTTTGAACCGGTTCTGTAATTACTTTGAATTTCTTGCTAATTATGTCACTATGGGTATGGGGCTAATAGTGGGCAAATTTAGCAAGGGGACAGGGCAGTTCTGGAGTTGTGCTGCTCTAGAAAGCATTAGTACTTAACACTGTGCATTAGCTCAGTTCTTCCCTCCTGGGTCTTGTCTTGGGCCTGGTTTTTACTCCCTATGTGGTAAAGTGACTGCAGAATGACCTTAATTCATGCTAGAAGTGGGTATAAACGCAATAATGCTTTTTACTTGTGCTTCTGTCCAAAGTGAATTGTTAGCAGAGAAAAAACAGCAGGAGGAGGTGCTGGCTGAGGAGATGGAGACCGCAACAGTGAGAATGGCTGAAGTGAATGAGGAGCTGAACAAAATTGTTGGGGAGCTGCAGAATGCCAGGATGGATTACCACGAGGGCAGGCGGGAGCAGATGAGAGCAGAGACCCTGGAGAGTCTCAAAAGGCTGTACCCGGATTCTGTGGTAATGGGATGGCCTTATTCCGATGGTTTATTTTAGAGCTGCGAGCTCTGCCTTAGGCTGAGGAAGCAGCTGGGGTAAATTGGACAGACTGGATCCCAGTGGGTCATAGTAGTAGGCTATGAATTTCCAGTAGATGAAACATGAAATAGCTCTATGTGTTGTTCCTAAGACAACACCGTCCAAGACCTGTCACTTACTGCTCTTACCAGTTGTCTCTTCATTTGCTTAATTTTGATAAGGATGAAACTGTAGATCTGCAAGAAGAGACCAGTAGCTACATGTCAAAAAGCAGAAAAACTGTTCTTGCATGAGTTCAAAGGCTGTGATGTTCGAAGTGGGCATCAGTAGGTTTGATCCTTCAGAAAAAGCTCAACTGTGCTTGTAATGACAGAAAGGGAACAGAAGATATTTTGGGAGGATATATAACAAAGAGCTAATTAGTTTTATCTGTGGAGGTGTTACTTAATGATTCTTTGGACTGTGCAGTACAAGACAAACAGGTTTTATTCTGTTTATGCTACTAAAATAAACAAATACTACTTTTTTGCCTTGAAAGTGGAATAGCACCTGTCTCTTGCTGTCATTTTCCAGTTCTATTTATTTAAGACCTTATTGTCATTTCAAGATCTTACTGAGTGTTAGATACTTCCTTTCTCTCCAAAAAAGATGCTTAGCTGAGTTTGTCACTCTCTTAGGCTTCTGGAATTGTCTGGTAGAGATTCTCAGTAAAACATTTGAGATACATACCTGCAACCTTAGAGAAAAAATTGGATCCCCTCAGAAGGCATATTTTGCAGGTTGGGTTGATGACTACTTCAGTTTCTGGTTATTCTGATGCACAGCCATTTTGAGAGAGTGCAGCTGGTAGATGTGTAACACACTTTGCTCTTACTGCTTCAGTGTCTTGTGTGCAGAAATATTATTCCATGTCTAAAGTAACGTATTAACATTTCTCACTTTTTTCACCTTCAGTTTGGAAGATTGCTTGACCTGTGTCATCCTATCCATAAAAAATACCAGCTTGCTGTTACCAAGGTGTTCAGCAGATACATAACTGCTATTGTTGTTGCCACTCAAAAAACAGCAAGAGATTGTATTCAGTTCCTGAAACAGGAACGGGCCGAACCTGAGACGTTTCTTGCTTTGGATTACCTTGATGTGAGTATGTTTTATTTTCTCCTGTCATCAGCAAGTTAATGCACTTGTAAATCTTGATACTGGATCATTTAAGCTTAACAAAAGTAGGATTAAGTGTTAAGGCACAGAACTTGGGAAGTGAGTTTCGTGGGGCTCTTGTTGGCCCACTTCTCCAGCCTGCTGAGGTCCCTCTGGACGAGGGTCTGGCATATCAGTCATTCCTCCCAGCTTTGTGTCATCACAAATTGCTCATGGTCCTCCTCCTTGCCACTTTTTGAGCGCACAGGAGTGACACTTGTGTGTCCCTAATCCCCAGGCACCTCTTGCAGTTGCTGTTCTGTTACCTGCACATCCTGTCCCCAGACCTCTCAGATTTGGGCGTGCTGATAGCAGGAATTCTAGGCACTGCTTCTCTGCTTTCCAGGTTAAACCTATCAACGAGAAGCTGAGGGAGATAAAGGGAGCCAAAATGCTGGTGGATGTTGTGCAAACACCGTTTGCTCCCCTGAAAAGAGTGATTCAGTTTGTGAGCGGGAACTGTGTGGTCTGTGAGACAGTGAAGGAGGCCAAGCACATCGCGTTTGATGGACCAGTGAGGCTCAAGGTGAGGAGCTGAAGTTTGCTCTGTCTGTTTGCCATTGCAGTCATGGATTTGATGCCATTGAAATAATTCTTTTCTACATGTGCTGTGAAGGATTGCAGATAAACACATGTGGCTTCGTGTATCTCATGTTAGCAGGTTTGGGATGTGAAACAACATTGACGTCAAACTCAAATGTGGTTGTTGCTTGTTTAACTGCCACGTCTCAGGCACTGCTTCACTATTTTGGCTGATTTTGTTAAAATCTATTTGGGTTTAATTTTTTTTTTTTTCCTTCCAGACAGTGTCTCTTGATGGAACTTTATTTTTGAAATCTGGAGTGATTTCTGGAGGATCCAGTGATTTAAGATTTAAAGCTAGATGTTGGGATGATAAAGAAATGAGTAAAATGAAAGAAAAAAGGGATACCTTGATTAATGAGTTAAAGGTAGGTCTCGTAATAGCACTTACTGCAAAAGTCCTGAAGGTGTAAAAGTTGTGTCTGACTTAATTCAGCTCTGGGAAGGGGATTTTCTGAAAAGGTGACTTTCAAAACTTGTAGAAGATGCAGACAGGACACAGTAGCTGTTTATCCTCCTGCAGTTAATAATAATCATCTTGTCCTCAGCTCATGGAGTGGTTCACAGTTGGAGAACCAGGGTAACACTCTTGGTCCAAACTGCCTCCAGGAAAAAGAGCTGCTGTTGGAAGCACCTGGAGACCTGTAGTGAGCCAAGATGATGTGATCTGTCAACATGAGAGTATTGCCAGTGTAAAACAATGTCATACCTCTAGTGATTCTATCTATGAGAGGGATGGAGTAGGAATTTAGTAATCTGCAGGCAGATGCTTTCTGTGGAAAAATAAATCTGTTGCAAAATGCCTGTTGAGTGTGACCAGTGCTGTCAGCCTTTACCTTGAACGAGGCCTGTGTCAGGGAGGCCAAAATCTGCAAATGACTCATTTTTCAATAAGTCACCTCTTGTTTCCAATGCTTTTTGTCCCATCCCAACCCTTTCCCAGACCCTGATGAAGACCAAGCGCAAGGAGGCTGACCTGAAGCAGCTGCGTGCCCAGTGCCAGGGAACCCAGACAAGGCTCAAGTACTCACAGAGTGAACTGGACCTCATTAAAAAGAAGCACCTCGCTAACCTCTACATGGTACCGTGCCAACTCTTAATTACTTGCACGTTTAGTAATTGTATCTATCTTTTAAGCTGTAATTACCGGTGTTGTAAATGCTACTTCCTTACGTAGCTTTTTTTAATTCAGTTCAAGCTTTACATACAGCAGGGTTATGACTGAGGGATTAATAAAATACAAAAAGCACGAGTAGAAAGTATTTTACATGAACCTTTTTCTATTTTAGTTTTTAAATTTGGATTTCTGGTAGCTTGGTGTATCACTTAGTAATGTTCAGAAGTCTGTAAGTCAAAGTGCACTTTATGTGGTGCTTAGTTTGCTTTTCTGCTCCTTCAGACTAATCATTGCATGCAAATTGGCAATAATAGTGGGTAAGTGACATTTGAGAAGAAAATCAAGGTTTTAATCAGAAAAATACAGTTAATCTGGAACAGAGCTTTAATTTCTAGAAAATTGACCCTCCTATTAAGATAAATTACCATGCTTTTCCTTTCTGTCTAGGAAAAATCAAAACTGGAAAGTGAACTGCTAAATATTGAGTCTCAGCATGATATGCTGAAGGAAGGAATAGCACAAAGACAAACAAAAATGGAAGAATTTCAGACAAAAATTAATGAGGTAATGCCTTCTGTCAGAGCTGTGGCAGCTTATGCTGTTATGCTACAGAAACTTCTTATGTTCCTGCTGACTTCCAGAAATGGGACAACTTTTAACTTTAAAAACAAGTTTGTCAACAAGACTTAAGTTATTGCAGGAGTCATCCTGTACCTTTCTTAGCAAGCTGGCTGTGAAGAGAGGTGTACTTGGATGTTAACGTGTCATAGCTCTGCAGTTACTCGAGGTAGTTCCTGGCCTCTGCCCCATTCTCATCAGTCAGCCTTGGGTTAATCTGACTGGAATTGTGCATGGAAAAGGATCCAAAACTGCTGTGTGCTCTGTCTTTCCTGCGGTGCAGGCACGAGGGAGTGCAGATGTCTGTCATCTACAAGCACTGCCACTGTCAGTGATGGTTAGGCTCTGAGATTTCCCGATCTTGCTTGTTCTGAAAATAAAAAATAAAACAAACAAACAAACCAACCCAAAAAATGCAGGCTGGTCATGGCTTTCCAAAGAGTAGTGTAACTTGTACCTTGAAGTGGTACTGTATCCCTGGCTGAGAAAGCCTGAGTACTAAAGCAGTGTAAAGAATACCAGGTTCTGACCTGTAAAGTTCTCTTAAAACTGTGTTCAGCCTATTAGGTTTCCTTTCAAATAGGCGGTTGCTATTCTTCATTCAGTCCTGTCTTCCACACTCTACCTAATATTTGCCTGCTTAAATTTTTCATATAAATCTTATGACTGGTTTTGCCTGAGGCGTTTGTTAGTATCCACTTTATCATTAGGAAGTGAAATATTCCATGGCACTCTTTTTGCTGTGACTTTGCTATAATTGGAACATACTAATTATTATTTATGGATCCCTTTCAAGGATTAAAATGAAGAACTGAACTGCACCAAGAGACCTGGTGTATCTGATTAGTGTCGTGTCCAGCTTTCTCTTCTGCAGCCAGCTGGGAACAGCAGGCAAGACCAGGGCACTTGGTCACAGTGATGACTTTAATTGCCTTTGGAGTGACCAGGTGCTGCCAAGAAGAACTGAAATGAGAGTTACATCTTGCAGATCATGTGCCTTGTGTCTGGCATTTGGACTGAAAGAGTTAATGGAGAATTTCAAGTACAAATTACTTCTCAGTACTTGGGTGCTGTTTCTTAAAGTACCTCAAAAACCCAGCCTGCAGGGTGAAGTGATTAGCCAAATGTTTTACCCCTGTGAGTGACTAAACATTTTTGTGCTCCATTTTTCTGTATTCAAAGGTTGAAGATGCTGTTTTCCGGGAATTCTGTGAGGAGATTGGTATAGAAAATATCCGTGTGTATGAAGAGGAACACGTGAGACAGCAAGAGGAGATTGCCAAGAGAAGGTGGTGTTTGGCACTGATACGTAAACCAGTGGCTGGACTTAGATTTGGCACATTGGTACTTGGGAAACTCCAGCACAGGGAATAGCACAAAAGCCCAGGAGACAGTAAAAGGTTCCCCTCTCACTGCAGGGCTTAATTAGGGATTAGTAACACCTCTATGTTTTGGGGTTATGAGACAGTTCAGAGTCAGTGACAGCTGGCAACCAACTTGCAAGGTAACATTTGCTATTTTGGTAGCAGTGCTGTAGAAAAATAAAGCAAAGAATAGTTTTCTAAAACCCACATTGAAAAATGGCACTATCCCAGATTGAGAGCAGCATGAAGGGTCACTCATGTATCCAAAATCTTAAGGAGAATTGGGTGGAGCATGCAGGGATTTGGGACAGGAACATAATCTTAAGGACAGCAGGCTCTTAGCTTTCTCACAGGCATGTGTCACAGGACCACAGATTTGTGTCCTCATGAAGGAGAATGTTGAACAGGATTATTAATTCCAGTGTCACTTCCCATACTGATGTGGCCATAGTAACTATTATCACTGCATCCTTGTGACTTCCACTATATCCACAGGATGCAGTGTGGTGGAGTCCGTGACCCAAATGTCCGCAGATGTTTGTGCTCACGAGGAAGATACAAAAATGCTATCTGAATCATCAGAGGGGAAATGTGCCTTGTCATAACTTACTCACAGTTAATAGCCTGCTCTGTCTGTGTTGATTGGGAATCCTCTGCTTTGCCTAGGCTGGAGTTTGAAAACCAGAAGACAAGACTCAACGCTCAGCTGGAGTATAATCGGGATCATCTCCAAAAATTAACCAACTCAGTCAGCAAGCTGAGGGAGACTGTTAAGAAAGATGAGGCTGAGATCATCAAGCTCCGGGAGGTAACTGTGCAATCAGTCTCTGTCTCAGGGACTCTCCTGGGAGGAAAGAATGCACTGAGTTACAATATGTAATAAATGTGATGCTGAGTAATTCTGCGAGGGGCTCATTCAGTGCCAACTTCGTAATTGTTTAAAAAAATGTAGATGCATTTTAACCTGGGAATAACCTGCCATATTTGGGTACTTATTAATTATTAAGAATAAGCTTACTCAAAATTAAATTGTGTATTATTGTGTTCAGTTACATGTGTTCAATTTATACGAAAAAGGAACATACAAGTACAGATAAAATCAGCAGCATGTGGCTCAGATTCAGAAGAAGACTTTATGAGTAAGACTAAACAACTGTGGTGCTTTATATCTTTAAGGCACTTCACAGCCACTAATAGATTTAAGATAATTCCGTGAAACCAGTTCAGATTTTTAGTAGAGGTAATATGTATGGATTCCTCCTTCCCAGAGTTCTTTATTCCTTGTTGTGCTGATGGTGCTGGTTACATAAACTATGCCTGTGGTACACAGAAAAGGGAAGGAGAAAAGATGGGTAATAGTGCTTTGAATAAAAAACAAAAGTGAAGTGTGTGAAACTGCGACCAAGTGGGAGAAAAAATCCCACAGTGCCTTTCAGATTTTGTGTTGTAACAGGTTTAAACTTATAACTCTTTCTGTATAATAAGGCTCCACATCAAGAGTTTTGATGGGATGTTAAAAATGTAAATACTTTTCTGCAGGATGAAGAAAAGCTTCTAATAAAAGTGAATGAAATGGTGGAGGAGCAGCAACAACTTAAGGATAAATTAAGTGCTCATAAATCTCAGGTTACAAAAAGCCAAACTGAAGTTGAAGAGTTCAGAAGGAGGATGTTAACTCTTAATAGGTAATTCCTACTTGGACTGCTGAGAAAATGGTTAATGTGATAATATTTAGAAGGGATTTGGTGCTCAGATGTTTGGATTTCTCTTTTATTTTCTTGTGAAAGATTTATTCAGGACATGGTGATTTGCATTTACAGTATGTGTCAGTTTAACGGTGCTTCTAATCGCCTGTGAGGTTCCCAAGGCGGGTGTGAAGGAGATCATTTCATGGGAGCCATCCCATAAGCCATATAGAATGATCTTATTACTTACTTCACATTAGGTCTCTCTGTGATCTCTGAGCAATAGGGACTGACTTGGGGGGTGTCTAGTAGTTTACATTTGACTGGGGGCGTGTGTAGTTCCCTGACAGTTTCACAGTTTGAGTTGTACAGTGGGTTCAATTAATAGGAATTTTTTTTCTAATTTTATTATTTTCTCCAGACTTTTATATGTTGGATAGCTTAAACTGATAGCAGCTTTAGGCTCACTGTTTTGTCCTACTGTTGTTTTAAATCAGCTGCTTTGGGGACAGATTAGACTTCAGTTTTGTTACGCTCGCTGATTACTGATGTGCGTAATGTCTTTTAATCAGGAGTTTAAGATACATTTAAAACCCCTGTCGGCACAGTGTGGTTAGATAAACTTGGGGAATTTTCTATGAATTCAGGGATTATATGCCTAGGAATTCATGTTAGAGTGTGTCATTTAACAATGTAAGATATTACATTTCTGCTGCTGGTAACTTGATGCTATCAGAGGAATTTACTGCAAAAAATCAAGTTGTGCTTCAAGAAGAGTAGAGATAGAAGACACTTGATAGAATGTTAGAAGGATCAAATCTCCCTCCATGTTCTGCAGAGCTGAACAGAACAGTTGTGACTAAGGAAGGTGGAGTTTGAACGTCCTGCAGAGTGAGCTTGTCACTACTCTGAAACTCAGGCTCCCTCTGGAGTCCTGTGGGAGAATGGAGGGGATGGCACACGTACAGCACCGTTTTCCGAGTTCGAGGGGGATGGCAGGGGAAGGAGCTCTCCTGGTGCTTGGAGGCTGGTTTTCATGCTCTGTGTATCATGCTGGTGTTCTCTGGATGTTTTTAGCAGTGATGCTTCTGGCCTTGAGTTGTTTTGTTCCTTTTTTGTGTGTAGGGAAGCCACAAAATTGCAGAGGGAGGCTGCAGCTCTAGAATCTGCTCTGGAAGACAAGAGGTTAAAGAGACATAATCTGCTGCTCGAGTGCAAGGTGCAAGACTTGAAAATCAACCTCCTGTTTGGAACACTGGATGACATCAGTGAAGTAGAGGTACTTAAAAATGTTTACAGAAGATAGACATCCTGGGGGAACAGTTATTCAGTCATGAATTTAAAGATCCTTATTCTTTCCTTACAGGACTGTTTGTCTCCCATAGTGACGTTCAGACAAACATGTTGTTTTCACGTGGTCAGGCCTCATTCATTCAAGGGAAGGGTTTTTGTTGCTTTTTGTAGGCAGAGATATTGTTGGCAGGTTTGCTTGTGCTTGAAACATATTCCTGTGAAATGCCTAAAATCACCGTGGTACAAGAAAACTGGTGTGAGGATGTGTAAGAGGACACACGGTGGCAGTTCAGAAATACAAACAAATATGGCATACACATGGATTGAGATCAGATTTGGTCAATCATCCATAATATAAATGCTGTGTATGGGAAAACATCCTCTTGTCTTGAGTAGATGCAGATATTCACAGAAATCAGGGATAGGCTAAGATAGAAACATTCCTGCTATCAGAAGTTTTTGACCCTCATTATTTGTCTCCATCTTCCCTCTCTTTCCAGCATATCTTTGGTGAGGAGAAATAAATTTCCTCCACTATTACAAAAGAAAAGAGCTGTGAGTTTTGAAGGACTCTTAAGGAGTGTGTGAATTTGGAAGGAGTCTTGTTGAACCCTTTTCTTAGAAAGAAAAGTATTTTTGCTGGAGGACGGGTACGAACAGGGCAGCAGAAAATGCAGTGAGGGGCGGTGGGCAGTCTGTGAAGAGAGAGAAAAGAACTGCTCCTGATCAGAGGATGCAGGAGCTCAGCTCTCACTGGTTGTGGATAAGGAAGAGCTGAAACCGAGCAGGTGACCAGTAGGAAAACCAACTTGGATTCATCGTTGATTTCACTGAGAAGATCAGCAGGATTTGGTGGTGGGAGGGGGACTGACAATGAGAGGTAGCACAGGTCTCATTTGAGGGAAGGTGGCTGTTAGAAATTCAGGCTGCAGGGTCTAGAAGATACCCTGGTTATGCTGTGCAGAGCTGAAGCTCTTTCTGAGGCCACCTGAGCAGAAGGAATGCCTCAGCTGACACCTTCAGAGCCTTCCCTTGGAAGGGGATTGAATTATCTGGGGAATGTAAATCCTTCCAGATTTACAGTATGCATATGGTTGTAACTACGCTAACAACAAATTGCTGCTGCTTTCACCTTGATTCAGACTGAGATTAGCAGATGTTTTCATCTTCATTTAACAGGTGCCTGCTTTAATTGGGCTCATGGGATCTTAACTGTTCACTCCATTTGGGCCAGGGCAGGAGCCATGCAATAGGTTTACCTTGCACCGTGTTACCCCTATCTCTTGATTTTAAATCCTCTTAATGAAATGATGTAACAGTTGAAAAGTTAATTGTTGTACTTCTGAACTGGAATGTCCCCCATCTTCCAGCTGGGAACTGAAACAGAAGGCACCCAGGTGACGTCAGGGATCTATGAGAGGGAAGAGGGAATTCAGGTAGACTACAGCAGCCTAGCGGAAGACCTGAAGGTGATTCTTTTGGTTTGAAATTACGGGATTGTGTTTGATTTTAATTTCAGTGAAAAGTATTTCCTTTGTTGAAACTATCTGTTCTTCACCCCATCGTTAAATGAAACACTGCTAAGCTGAAGTGCATGTGCCAGTGTACTCTGGTTTTGCAGTCACACAGCACTGCTGTGTGGGATTTAAGGATGGGTCAGACTTTACCTTAAAGCTTCCCTGAACCACAAGCAGGGAATTGAGAAAGGGCTAATAAAACCTTGATTTTTCCTTCGTGTCTTAACTTCTGCCTTGAAGTTCTAACACTGTATGTCATGGCTCAAAACTCCAGGACCCAAGGGTAGATGCTGGGGGTTGTTACCACTTCTGTCCGTGGTATCTGCAGAGACTGTGACTTCCCATCCTTCACTCTCTAACAACCCTTGAGGTCATGTTTCCTCAGCAGGTTTTGTAACTTTTTTTTCTTTTGAATCCTAAGAAAAGTATGTATATGTCAGAGGCCAGGTGAAGAGCAAGGGATGGATCTTTGATCACTAGAACTTGTCTCCAAGAACTCCCTGAGAACCTGTCTCCAAAGGTTTTCTTTACAAATCAAGTAGTGAAGCACTAATCCTGCTCTTGTGTTGTATTGTGTAGTGAGGGAAGGGAATTGCCTCTCTGTTTTTAGAGGTCTTGTGGAAGAAGACTGAAGACCTCAGGGATTATTGTGAGAACTAAGACCCTTGAGTGGCATTGTGTGGTTGTTTCCAGTGAAAGCTATTAATGAGTGGGGTAGTTCTCGGAGAAGCCACAAGTGCTTGCCGTGTGTATTGAGATCTCTTGGCCTATGAGCGGATTAGGTCACTCCAGGATTCCTGTTTCTTCAGGACCTAGAATCTGACAAGGATATCGAGGCTCACCTGAAGCAGATGCAGCAGGAGATCAAAGCTAAAGAGACCACTCTAATGAAGACAGCTGCTCCAAACCTGAGGGCAGAGGAGAAACTCCAGATGGCTCGGGGCAAGTTCCAGGAATCCCTAGACGGTAACAGTCCTTCATGTCCATCTCTTTTGTGACTGAGAGCTTTCACCCTAATGGGAATTCCTCTTCCTGAGGTTGGCCCTGCTGCCTTTGCCTCTTTCAGATACTAAGGTTTTCTTTTGTGCTCACGTGTTATCCTCAGGTATTTCTTCATTACATATAAAGAATTTTTTAACATACACGTGAGTATGCAGTTGAAATGCACTTTGAATGATTGGAAAGAGACTTTGTTGCCTGAATGGCATCATAAAGTATTTTCACTTGCTTTCTGAAAATAACTGATGTTTAAGCTTAAAATTGTTTAAATTTTGCTTACATAATTTGAAGGAACTGTGTATGTTGTCCAAAACTCAGACACCAGCATTTCTTCCAACTGGTGAGTATCCTCAGAGAGCATTGCAGACATGAGCACAGGAAGGGTTCTGGAACTGTACCAGCTCAATGCTGGAGCTGCCTAGGGCTGCCCAGCTTCCAGAAGGAATTAGGAGAACAATTTTGTTCCTTGCTCCAATCAAGTGTGGTATAGAGCAGATAGAATACACCACAACTTCTCAGGTTTTGGGGCCTCCCTTTGGAAGATTTCAGAGAAAGGAAACTCCTGGTATTGATATTGCTCCCTGTATGTGCTTTTTTTTCTGCAGTAAATGCTTTCCTTGATGCTGCTTATGGTACCCAGCATACATTTGTTCTGTCTGTTTGCTCAGAGGCTTCTTACAAAGGAATTCCTATGATCTTCTTTCCTCAGCTTTTGAGAGCAGCAGGAAGGAGGCCAGAACGTGCAGGCAGGAATTTGAAGAGGTGAAAAAGAGGAGGTATGAGCTGTTCAGCAGGTGCTTTGAACACGCCTCCATAGCCATTGACAGGATCTACAAGAGGCTGTGCAGGACCACCAGTGCTCAGGTGGGTCGTGGGCTCGGGGGCTTGGCCCAAGAGGCCTCACTGGATGACTTGTTACCAAAGGAACCCTTGGGCTTTGCAAAGACAGTCTCAGTCCTGGAGAAGGGAATGGCACAGATAATAAAGATGCAGGAGTTCAGGGTCAGAGAAGGTAGATAACAAGTCAAAGCATGCTGGACATTAGACAGAGAAAGGTGATCTCTTAATAAAATTGGGAACTGCTCAGTGTGGGGTAGTTTTACTCTTTGTATGTATCAGACTTGCAAATTATCAGGACACAAATGTGGAGTGTAATTGAGTACTTGATTTAAAAATAACATTGGCTTGCTCATCTATTGATACCGATAATAAGCAGTTAAAAACAATCATTAGTACAGACAAAACTAAAAATCATCTATCACTGTTTTGTACAAAGTCTTGGAGCTCCTTGTATCCCACTTAAATATTTAGGAAACACAGACATCATACGTTTACAGCTTTTAAGAAACAAGTAGAAAAATTGTTCCAAGATTATCTTTGTTACTGTGCTTTAATAATGCCAAAAGTGAAGAGGGAACTCCCTAATGCTTTGGTTAGATCAAGTTCCATAGACTGTGAAATGTTTAAAGGGCTCAGAATTGGATTCTTGTCTGTTTTAAAATATCAGATTCATCAGATTCTGTATTTTGCCTCAACATATTGGTTTGGTTTTCTTCTGCTGTGTCTGTGATCCAAGGGGAGACATTTCAAGTCAGGGTTAAGTAAGGCAATTTCTCTTTTATCTGTCTCACCCTGTGCAGAGGGGAAGAGACTGTATTCCTTTATTGTTTCTTTTATTAATGGGAAAAACAAAGCACGTAGCAAAGATCTTACGCATTGTACTTTTCTGTGGTTTGGAAAAATGAAAATTCCTCTAAAATAATACTTACAGTTTTTTGGCCCTGGGAACCACGACACAAAGTATGGAAAAAGGCTGCTTGTATTGAAGTCTTTCTCCAGCTCAAAGCTGGGCTCTGTAAAGCTAACTTTGCACAAAAAAGGCTAATTGTGCAGGTATATTGTCTTCCAAGCTAGAGCAACAAAGCTGCTTTTTAAGTGTAAAATTTTAATAACTAAAACGAAAGGCAGTTACATAAAGGGTGATAAAATCGAGTTTGATTGGTAGTTGAAAGTGTGTGAATAACAAATATGTGATGCTGTTTCCAAACTGGTTTTGTTAATGAGCCTCATGGTTCCTTAACAAAACCATATTCCCTGGGAATTTGGTGATGCTGCTCTCAGGAGGGATGAACAGGTTGCCTACAAATGAAGCCAACTCCCTGACTTCCACATCAGCTCGGGCAGTAGTTAAACCTAAAACATTCCCATCTTAATAATTGGCTAAGTGTCACTGTTAACAGTGCCGTGTGTGTGTTTCCAGGCATTCCTGAGCCTTGAGAATCCCGAGGAGCCCTACTTGGAAGGCATTGGCTTCAACTGTGTGGCCCCAGGCAAGCGTTTCATGCCCATGGACAGTTTGTCAGGAGGGGAGAAAACCGTGGCAGCCCTGGCCCTTGTGTTTGCCATACACAGGTAAAAGTACTGCTCTGGGACTGTCCGAGGGGCCAAGTATCCTGGGATTCTCCAAGCATCTGCCTGAGTTAGTGACAGGAAGAGAGACAGCGCTCCATTTACAAACATGTTAAAAAACCTGCTAATGGAGTATTCAAACGTTACTGAAGTTCTCATTCTTTGCCTGTCATGACTTTAATATTATATATTAAATGCAGAATTTTAGGTTAATTATGAACTGTTAATTAAGTTATTGTGTATAATTTAATATCACATGTTAATATCTATTTAATTAAAATACACGGTATTGCAAAATATTATCAGAATTGTATTAGAGAGTAAGTAATTAGATGCCAAAATGTTAATAAACATTCTAAGTGCAAAATACTGTCTTGCCTCCTGCAGCTTTAGGCCCCCACCTGTCTTTATTTTGGATGAGATAGATGCTGCCCTGGACAACACAAACATTGATAAAGTAAGTGATCCTTTATCAGCAGTATCTGACACCTTTTGTAGAACGGTGGCTACTTGCACTGCAAGGTGTTGGGATGCATAAATTAATTGCCCTGGCTGAACCTGGTTTAAATTAGATGAGGTTTAGGGCTGAAGTGATGGTTGTGTGAGATACCAGACATGGGAGAGGTTTAAATTCCTCAATTTAAGCGTGTTTGTTCAGTGCCCAAGCTGTGACTGTGAGAGGTGAGGAGGGTGAAGGTGTGAGCTGTGTTGAGCGTTTATTAAAGCAGATCTGCAGTAAATGGATCTATACTGTGAAATGAATGTGAATTCTGTAAATTACTAGAGGCAGTTCTTCCATTAAAAAATTATTTCCATGTTGAGTAGATAGAACTGTGCAGGCAGAGGGCTCATGAAAAATGTACTGGTTTTCGTTTTTGCAGCATTTAATTTATATTGAGGGACACTGCCTTACTCAGTCACCAGTTCATAACTAATTTTGTACCTTTATTTTGCATTACCATTGAGAAACATGCTGCTGCCTGCAGTGAACTAAGACATAGTTCATATCTTATTATATAGCCAGTAACAGACGTTACACACTTTTTTTTTTACGTAGTCAGGAATTTCCACTTTGCTTTGTAGTTATATTAGGTAAAACTGTTTTTCATTGGCATGGGCCTCTTTCTATTACTTTATGCATTGGAGTGAATGATTTTGTTACATGTTTTCAAAAAGCAGCAGATCTGAGGGGTTGTCTTGAGACCATGGCAAGTATCTGGCTTAAGAGTGGTTTCTTTCTCAATTTACCCAGCTTATTTCGTGATGAAATTCTGCAGCTCTCACAGTCCAGTTCTCTCCTCACCATTCCCTGATCACATTCTGGTTTCAGGCTGCCAGAACTAACTGATGACATATTTGCTTTCTTTCCAAAGGTCTCGAGTTTCATCAGAGATCAGGCCCATGAGCAGTTCCAAATGATAGTTATCTCCCTGAAGGAGGAGTTCTTCTGCAAGGCAGATGCCTTGATTGGAGTGTGTCCAGAGGTAACAATCCATTAGGACCAGGTTTTGTGAAGTGATGCTCGTGGGGTGGTGTGGCAGTGCTGGGTGTGCCCTGCTGTGCAGGGACAGGCTCCAGGGAATGTCCTCTGGGAGCTCGGGCTTCGTGTTGTCTCTCACAGTTATCAAGTGCTTATTTCACATAAGAGAAACGTGTTCCATGGTGTGATCTCCCCCTTCCCAGCACGATGACATCATGTTCAGCAAAGTGCTCACCCTGGATCTCACCGAGTTCCCGGAGCGGGAAGAGCAGGACAGAGCAGAGAAGCCCAGACGCAGCTCTGTCTTAGGGTAGCACATGGACAGAACCAGGAGACAGCAACAGGAACTGGGTTCACAGCTGACTGTTACAAACGTGAGTTGGACCATGGCTGTTAGAGGTTGATATGGGAATGTTCACTTCCCAAGTGAAGCAATTTGGCAGAACGGTGATGGAAGGAGCTGTTAGTCCTTCGTGCAGTTTGGTTAAGGGGCGAGAGCGCCCGACGTTGTTACTGAGGTTGTGCACACAATGGCACACAAAGTTCTCTCTCAGTGTTTTGGGGTGTTTTGGCTGTAAAGATGAAGGGTGCAAGTTCATAAGCACACTTTCCCACAGAATAAGCCTCTTGGCTTTCTTGGGACAAGACCTGTGTCCAGCTGTAGCACCGGTGTGGTGCTCAGCTGCTCCCTACCCCAGCCAGGACCTTTTGTGTTGCAGCTGCATCTGTTTGCCTCCAGATAGGATCATTTCCTTGGTTTTAAAGCAATAAGGTACTGGAATGTGCCTGCTATCTTTCTGTGACATCCAGAAAGAGTTCAGTCTTCCACTGCAACTTTATGCAAGTGTTAGTTAACTTTACACAAGCTCATGCTGTATCTCTAGAGATGTGGGGTAACTTGGAAACAGTTCACCTCTGAGATAGTCTACCTCACAGAAGTCAAAAAATGAGTCAGATGCTATAGAGGCAGCAGCATTAGAAAAAAGTGTCCTGGTTGGTTATCATGCAGCTAAGTTGATTTTTCTGGCTGTGCTTCATCTAAGCAGTGAAGTTAATGAAGCTGGGGTACATAACATTGTTTGAGGGAGATGGAATCACTTCATATGGCCCATGTTGCCCCTCTGTGTGTGCTAAAGAGCTTCCCATGGTTTATGGTTGTTCATAATAATTCTATCTCATGTTCCCAGAGCAGGTTCCTTTTGTCCCCCAGGCTGCCTCCACACACCTGCCTTGTCGTGTGCTGGGAGCCCTGGGCTTGTGCTTCCTGCTGGGCACACAGCAACATTCCCTCCACATCCATGTGCCCGCTGCTCCTGCAGGCAGATGTTTATCCAACACTTGTGTTACTGCCATGCTTTGTTAATAAATGAATTTGAGTCATGAATTTATGTCAGTGCCTTCTTTGAGAATCCAGTTAGAGATGTGGAAAGACCTGTGGCAGTGTGAAGGCGGGATGGAGGAGCAGCCTCAGTGGTGTTCAGAGGTCAGAGAGTGACCAGTCAGACCTACAGCAGTCTGGGAGCTGCTAATGCACGAGTTCTGGTTTGTTTGGGAGGTTTTAACCATTTGCTAGGAACAGGTGGCTGAGACAGAAAAATGCAATGAAGAAAGGAACAGCCTGTAGAACAGGGACAGCTGCTACACAGCAACAGTTTACGTTAAATGTGTGATTGAAAGAGTGTATGTCACCTTAAGAGATGTCCTTCCAAATTCACTACACAGCTTGAGCAAAACGGTAATAAATGGTTAACAGGTTTGTTTTCAGTAAATACCTTTTACTCCCATTTAAAAAATAAGGTTATGAATGAAGTAGAAAAAGAGCCCTGGACAATGGAATCACAAACAGCCTTGAATATGCCCCTCTGTGGGATCAGCTTTTCCAAGCCACTAAAATAATAATTCTCTGTGGTGCCCCAGTGGCAGAAGTACCAGTCCCTGAGACAAAGAGGTGCTGCAGTGCCCCACCTTCACCCTTAGAGTAGTTCACCCCAAGGCAAAGGTACACACCAGGAATTGTCTGCAGATCCATCCTTGGACACTGACTGGGCTTCATTCCACTGCAGCAGGACTCTGTCACCTGCTGTCCAAGGCAAGGGCAGCACAGTCTGTGGTGTAACAACATTCACAGCGTGTCCACAGGAACCCACAGCAGAGAGGTCCCTGTGGCCCTCGGGGCTGTCCCTGTGAATACAGCACCGAGGAGAACAAATCCTCGTGCTGGAAGTGAAAAGCAGGTGGGTCACTGTGCTGTGGGTTCCATAGCCATGCAACACCAGTTTCTATTCCCCAGGGTTTAGAGATCTGAAGCCTGGAAGCAGCCTTGTGCTGAGAGATCCCTGGAGTCCCACCTCCAGCAGCCCACCCACAGTCCAGCTGATGTGAAAGAAACTGAAACCCCTTGGTTTCAAAGGCTGCTGTGCCAAAAGGCATTTCTGACAGATTCCAACCTTACCTCTCTTGTGGATTCACCTGGCAGAGTCTGGTCCAAAGGGCTTGAGAGAAGTTGCAGCTGCTTGTGTCTGACCCTGCAGGTACAGCCTGAGGGGCTGGCAGTGCCAGGGCAGTGACTCTGGGGGCTCCAGCTTCACACACATCACACATTTACAGGTTTAGGAAGGAAAGAACGTACAGTTTTATTCCACTTAAAACCATGGAAATACCAGCTCAAACCTTTTTATGCAGCAGATGTAAAACACCTACTGTTAAAAAGCTTCTGGGGTGAGCTTTGGGTGTTTGGGGTATTTTATTCACTAGTGGGTGTATCTGACTGCTTGATCCTCTTAGGAGAGTCAGTGCCACTTTCTCCCAACTTCCTTTTAGCACAGTCCACACAGGAAGTTCCTGGGGAGGGAGAAGGAAAACAACCAAATTAACGTTGCTACATAAATGTGCTTGGTGTAATTTTTATTACAAGCACCAGATAGAAAGATAAACACAGTCCTGGTCCTCTGAAGTTCCTGGTTTTGGATTCTGAATTATATGTAACACTAACCCTGCTGAAAGTCTGTTTTACTTGGTCTGTATTCCACATTACAAGTGAACAGGAGATAAAGCTCCTCACAGGTAATTTTATGTTAAGAGGAACCAGAATAAATTGTGCTCAAGTTTTTGGTTTCTCTTTTACTGATGCCTAATTTTACTTTATTGAAAATGGGATTCCTGAACTCAGTTGAGAGACAGGTAAGCCTAAGATCCAATTGGAATTGCAAACATAATCTCTGACTTTACACCTACCCACAGGTCTCTGGGACCTTGTGTGCTCTGCGATGGGCAAATAGTGGGGGAGTTCATCTCCTGCACTGCCAAAGCCCATCATGCACAGTAGTGGAATACTACTTTTATACACTTCTGATGTTCCCTGCAGCAGCACAGAGCTCTCAGGAGTGGGATCTTTCTACACTGTTTCAAAGGGAAGTTTTGCTATTTTACACCATAAAGTGGAAGGTATTATTGCTCAGCTTATTCACTGAAGTATCACAAAGCCCCCTGAACAACTTAGCTGAAAATTCACCTTCAGTACCACATGCTTGAGATTGACTCTTCCAGGCCTCCTTAAGGAAGGCTTTGGAACAGAAACGTGTGCTTGGAAATCTAAGTCAAAACCTCACAGATATTACTATTACCTTAGAGTACTCTAGTCAGCATTAGTAACTTTTCATATACATTTTGTGGAGCTTTTCCTTTCTATCATTTATCATTTGATTAACAGCTGAAAGCCAGCAGTTACCTGCTGATAAGCCGAAAGAAAATGAGAGGGGGAAAAAAGAGAGCACGCAGCAGACTTTGAGAGGTAAAGCAGAGCAGTGCACAGTAATCATTTAGTTACTTTAGAAACAAGAGATGTTACTTTTGTCTCTTTGCTAGGATTATGGAACGCTCTGAGACAATGAAAATGTTACTTACCCAGCAGTGTTGTGCTGTCCACCCGATCAGCATCTAGAGAAGGAGGAGAGAGCAGGAGCACTGGTTACCATCCAGAAAGCTTTTACAACTTAGGCAACCATCCCGAAACAGCAAGGTTGTGTTTAGAATCCCAAAATGGTTTGGGTTGGGAGGGACCTTTTAAGTGAGATCACAAGGCTGTCAAGTCTGAGTAAGATCCCTCTTCTCACATGTCTGATGCCAGTCAGGAATTCCCAAGAAGGAAAACGGGAGCATTGTAGTCTGATTTTGCAGTCATTTCCATTTAGAGCTTAAGCAAACCTGTCTCCTTCCCTGTTTTGGTATCAGTGGCAGCTCTGCAATAACTTGGATTCTCCAGACTGAACAAGCTCTAGGTACTGCTCAGACTATGAAAAGAACAGCCATCAACACCAGCACATCAAAACCAAACCAGCAGGCTCAGTTCAGGGTCTGGAACTGCACACCAACTTCCTTTTAGTTGTCTACACTGCAGATAAATTTCTAAAACCTCCATGCTGTGCTAAATATTTTTTTCTAGCCTTCATGGAAAGAAAAACATAATGCAGTCGAACTAGAATATTCACAAAAAGCAGGATCGAATTTGGGAATTTCATTGAGGGGGAGCAAGGGGAAGGTTCCTGCTATGCACCACTTGGAGTAATTTTAGACAAAACAGTTTCACTGAGTTGATAAATAAAATAGCTGCCAAATAGTAATTCTTCCCAAGGTCATTTAGTTATTTTCCTAAGTTCTCTGGAGAAACCATAGCAGACTTGTCCTGGTTTGGAAAACAGGAAAGGAATCTCTTTCCTCTGACAGAGTTGTTGTTTCTCCCCATCAGCCCTGAATGTGATAAGCCCAACGTTTATTGGATGCACTGATTTAATCTCCCATTTTATGCTTAACCAGATACTGTGGCTCAACTAGCTTAGCCCACCAGGTAATTCCTTCAATTCCTTCAGTCTCTTCTCCTGACACATCACATTTCAGATAATATAACACTCAATAGACTGGAATAGTTCACGCCAAAACAATAGGTGAACAAAGTGAACACCTTTACCCAATGCTAACAAAAAGGCAAATTCAGAATTCAATATCAGAGCTGCAAGAATCCACAGGCCTCCAAAATCCACAGATTTCCAAAAACAGATCTGGTCACAGTTTGGCCACGTGTTCCAACCCTGCGTGTCCCTCAGGAGCCAAGGAGCTGCACACGAGGTCAGCACCTCGTGCAGGGCACACACGGGGCACTGCTGGGCACCTGCTCAATCCAGCACATTCCCTGGATTTTCCTTACCTGGACTCCTCTGCTTGCAGATCTGAGCAGTGAGGTCCTGGACGTACTCTGGGAATTGCTGGAAGCAGTCCCCGTAGGACACCACCTTTATCCCGTGCAGCAGCATGTCTGCCTGGAGTTTAAAAAAGTGGTCTTCGTTTTCTTTAAGCACCAACATGTAATGCTCTAAATCCACTTTGTTCTTCACTGTGTAAAGAAAAAGGGCTTGGAATATCTGGTCACGCAGAGTCTCCCCACAGCCCAAAAACAGGAAAGACTTGGTTCGGTACAAGTTCTGAAGAACTTCCTGTGAAGGGACAGAAACAAACAAAAGCCACATTTACTTCAGCAGGCAAAGCCAAGGTCAGGACTTCCAAAATATGCCAGGCTGAAAAGGAGCAGCAGAGCAGAACCTTCACCAGGGAGCTGAAAGAAGCAAACGTTTTAGGACCAGGCCAAACTGACATTTTGTAACTATTGTTCCTACCAAAAAAAAGAAAAAAAAAAAAACAAAAAACAAAAAACCTCAAAGTTATACAAATACAGGGGGGTTAGAACTAGGTGACCTCTGAGGTCCCTTCCAACCCAGGCCATTCTGTGAAGTTTAAACAGACACGTAAGTGTTGCCAGCAAGGGAAATTAAATGGAAAGAATAGTGATGACAGAATACTGGGCTCCCATTAGGTCAGTCTGTAAATAAGGAGAATTAATATTCTTGACCTAATGTTTGAGTTCCTAAACCAGCTAAGGTGTGACATTCAGTCCAGGATCCAGAGCTAGTAACAGCTTAAGCCCCTAAATCATGAATCCAAGCAATCATATGGTGATGAACCCTTGTCCTGGTGTCCATTATTTTGGGGCTCCTGTTCTTTCCTAAGACAAATACAGAGAACTCGAGCTGAGACATCCAGGCGAGGGGTTTGACTGTGATTTAATAGGAGTATATGAGGTCACTGCCCTGGCAACAGAGCTGCCTTTCTGAGTAATTCTGAATCATTTCTTTGGGCCCCAGGTATTTCATTTATACGACCCCACCCAGCCCCAGCCTCAGGTAACATGTCTCCAGTGATTACGATAAAACAGTTTGGCAAAACACGGTAAAAAGTTTAAAGATCACACAAACCATGACTTCAGGATCTTGAGTAACATCCTTATATCCCGAGGGATCGAGCACCATTCCACAGGGATCTGTGTATAAGCCATGAATATGAAGAACTCCATATTTTACATGGCCTCTTGCCCACTGAAGAACCTAAAGCAAATCACGCAGTTAGAATGTGCCCCAATCACCAGGATCCTGGACAAGTGAACAGCTGGACTGACTTATAAACCACTTAAAGCAGAAATAACTCCTTTTGCACCTCCCTGCAGCAAGAGATTGTAATTGCTAATTACACAGCTCACTTGAAATCATAACCAAGAGGTGATGGCTGATAGAGCAGCTGTCTCTGCCTTTTGGGGCCAAACAAGCATTCAACCAAGCAGCAAATTCCAGCAGCACCAACAGTCAAGGTATGAACAGCACAATACCTACCAGCCAGGTGAAATCCTACTTGGGATTTTAACAATGACTTCACAGAAGTTAAAGAAATCTGTGGGTTTTTCACAGCGAAGGGGGGGAACTGGTTAATAAACGTGTCATGGAAATTCTCCTTGGTAACTGTTACCAGATTACTCAGAATAAGGAGACACGTGAAAGAAATGTCTGGGCATCTGCTGCAGCTTATAGACATGCTCTACCAATTAACAAGTTATAGTCTTGACACTCTAAAAAAGAAAACATCTTTCAGTGAAGCTTTCAAGCTGCCTTGTCTTATATTAAATCTACTAATTTTACTGCTCTCATCATACCTTATCCTTATCTTTAAGGTCTAAAGATTCCATAGGTTTGCCCTGTTGCTGACCAAATATCTCGAGCAAATTATCGTAGTTTGTGGTCAGAACCATTGTGCCCCTCTCCATGAGCCTGAGGATGGATTGCAGGACCACAGGGTTCTGGATGTGCTGCTCCAAGTTATCAAACACCTCCATCAAGCAATCCTGGAAGAAGTTGGGCTTCATGTCCCCAGTACGCTGAGGAGAGAGCAGAGGAACACTTCATCAGCTCCATGATCCCTGCCTCCCACAGGAACCCACCTCACCCGGGTACTTAATGCCAGAGCACAGAGGGCCTGCACAGCACACCAAGCAAAACCACCCAAAACAAATCCCAGTGTATTCTCCAGTGTTGCCTCCACCCAGTGCAGCTCCAAACAACAGGCTGGTTTTCTCAAGAGAGCTTGTAATACAGGTACAAGAAAGCAGCACTAAATTCCCTGGATTCAGAGTCTGGGATATACTATTGAAGGTGGCATTTTCTTTTTTTCTGGTTTCTTCCTTCCTGGCTGAGAAAACTGTTATTAATGATTAAATCTACCACAAACGCACACGGACTGCCCCCAAAAGTAGGGTAATTATCACACTGGGCCTGTAGAGATGCTTCCCACATGTTGCAAAACACTGCCCCCAGCCTACACTTGGGGCTACGTCTGTCACCCTGAAAATTTCAGCTAAAAGGAAGACTTGGCAAAGGGCTTAACAGAGTCTGAAAACCTCTGGAAACTCAGTGGATGGTTGAGAACCTGGGTGTGTATGGACTGTCCTGAGGGAAGTGATTCACTCTGTGTGGCCAAGGCCATCAGCAGGGTCAGGACCTACCTGTGTATTCAGGGTGTCCCTAGTTTTTTCCACAGAGCTGTAAATTCCCCTTTCATTTCCCAGAAGTGAATCACAGAGAATATTTAACACTCAGGACTCCTGCCTGCATTACTTCTGACGAAAGCTGACTCACACTATAACCCAGGGATGTTTCAGGCTCTCCAAAACATACAGTGCGTTACACGATTACCCACAAAATGGCCACTTTCACCAGAAAAAACGTCAGGTTTTGGAAAGAGGTTTTTGTTGGTAACAGAATAGAAGCATGAAGTAGTTTTAGAAACCAGCACAGGTCACGAAGACACTCACTGGTGACATCTTCCTGATGAGATCATGGGCGACCACGAGCAGGTCTCTCTCTTTGGTCACCTTCTTGCGGAATTCCGCCACGTCCCCGGGGTGCAGCACCTCCAGCTGCTCGGCTGCTCCCAGCACGGCCTCGATGCAGCTCCTCCAGGAGCACAGGGCCGGGATTCCTGGGGCCACCGCAGCGCTCACCCCCGTCCCGATCACCACCAGCAGCTCCCGCGGCTGCTTTCGGACTAGGCTTTTCAGGAATTTTCTGGAAAACAGAAAACAAAAAAATTCCTCGCACATAGTGTATTCCCGCCCATCCTGAAGGCGTAATGTTGCAAACAAACAGTTGTTTCGGTTTTTTTCCCTGGGAAGCAGCCGTATCTTCCTTCTCATTTGTGCTCAGTGTAGGCTATGTGCACACAGCAGTCATGCTGATTCCGAGCCAGGGTCCATCCAACCCACTGCTCAGACCTTACTACCCTCACATCCCCCTCAGAGGTGAATCTGTCCTATGTCCACACTCCCTGCACAAACCAGCACAGGGAACTGTCAGGAAAATCTTGGTTGATTACTCGGCAAAGAAGTGAAAATGATTTTAAACCATACAGCAAAATCCCTTCTGTACAAACAGGGATTTCAGTAACACAGAATCTGAAAACACCCCTGACTTCCTAACCACCTTTACAGATCTTTCAATTCCTGGTAACACGGATGTTTAACACCTCCTGTTTCACAATCACCTGAAACTATCTAACTCGACTACAGTGTTTAACTTGAAATGGCCTCAGGCAAAGCCGTAAATAAACGTAGACAGGGTGGCCAGCTCCTGCCTACAAAGAAAACGTGTCTGATGGCCCCCACCTCTGCCTCCTACATTCAGCGAAATTCTTTCCTCTCAGGAAGCTTATTATTTATTCCTCACAAACAGCTTAACTGAGCATGAAGCACTTGGTCAATGGAGAAACTAGTTACTGGAATCATTTCAAGTTTTCAAGCATGATGTTCTTGCCTCCACTATTCAGTACTTTATGCCCCCTGTGCTTTCAGATGGTCATTGAGACACTTACATAAATATATATATTTGTGTATATACACACAGAGACATACAAATATAACCTTTCCACCAAGTTACCTGGATTTCTGCTCACTTCTAACTGTGGCTTGTTCTGGTGAATCCATCTCTGAGCCCTGAAGAAAACAAAAAGCTTTATTAATTACAGCAGCAACTTCCCAAATTCAATAAAAGCATCATCTCACCACGGGCTGCTGTCAATACCAACATTTCAGACCTCGCTGTTTCCTTTTAGCCCCCGGAGTTGGCTCCTGGAAGCAGGAGCTGTGCAAGGACGTGGCAGCAACGATCCCCCACCCCTGCCGGCTACAGAGCTGCAAGTGAGAAGGAGGTCGGAGCACCGGGAATTGCTCTGGAACATCCCCTGGGACTGCCCAAAGGCGGGGGCAGCCGCTTATCCACAGGGTTCCCTCGTGGCACGGTGGGAGCCGCAGTGATGCGGGAACGCCGGACAGCCGGGATGGGAGCCGGGTCCTGGCTCCAAACACACGGCGGGGGACATCCAAACACCTTCTGATGTCACTCTCTTTTTGCTGCTCGGGGCGCTAAGTTTTATTTAAGGCTTTATCTAGGAAGTCAGAAGACTGAAGCTCCCGAGTCAAAGGTTTAACTGGACGAGTGTTTCCAGGGAGTTTCACGTCCGAAAACCGCCCCAAACGCTCCCCGCCAAAGGCGGCGGCGGGCAAAGGGATGCCGCAGACCCCGCCGCCGCTTCCCTCCGGGAAAAGCCACGCCGGGAGCAGGAGGCTGGGCAGGACGGCCGCTCCTGCCGACCGCGGGAATGACCCGGAGGGATTCCGAGCCTTCGCCGCCGCCCGGGAAACAGCCGCAGTGCTGGCGGGTTCCGGCAGCTCCCAAAGGCAGGGCTTGGCTACAGGGTTTACTTAAAACCGGCCCCAAACCCGCGGCCGGTGGGGGGCCGGGGGGTGCGGGCCCATCTGAGCCCCGGGGACGGGGATGGGAACGGCCACGGCTCCCGGAAAACACTTAAAACCCTTTAAATCCCCTTCCAGGCAAAGCCGCAGACCCGCGGGGCTGTGACACGCAGTCCGGGCTCAGCGACAGGAGACGGGGACCCCGCGGAAAGGCGGAGCTGACGGCAGTCCGAGGGATGGCAAGGAGCGGGCTGAGAGGAAAGCCAAGGCCGGTGCCGAAGGAAGAGGGAGCGGGGGGAGGCGGCGGCGTTACCTTGCGCAGCTCTAGCGCCGAGGCGGGGCTGGCGGCGGCCGCGGCATCCCGGGCGCGGTGCTGTGACGCGGGGACAGCGGGTGGCACGGCACGGGCACCTGGGCACGGGGCACCTGGGCACGGGGCACCTGGGCACGGGCACCTGGGCACGGGCACCTGGGCACGGGGCACCTGGGCACGGGCACCTGGGCAGGGAGAGGGGCAGCCCGGCACCGCACACAGCGGGCTCGGCTGGGTTCGGCACATCCCACAGCCGCAGCCTCCTCCCCTCTCCCTCTCTTCATTTTTTTTTACTTTTTTTTTTT
>VZRE01009123.1:206183-245966 GCA_013396775.1 Cephalopterus ornatus
ATGAATATGTGGGCTTAAAGTATTCAAATGTATAAGTATTCGCCTTCAAGCAAAGAGCTTTTTCATCCTCAGATGAACTATCTTGAATAATGTAAGGGAAGTCCTGCATCCTATTTATGTTACCGAATTCCGTACTAATAATCTGGTGTATAAAAGTGCAGCAGTTTGAAAAAAAAAACCCCAGTCTTTTCCAGGAACGTAATTTGGGGCTTTTTACCTGTTGTGTGGAACAAATTAAGGGGTCCCAAAGCAAGCAGAGAGCCATCCCAGAGGCTGAGGTAGGTTTGCTGTGTGATGGTAGGACAGATGGCACAAGGAGCTCTTGTTTTTACAAAGGAGGATCTCTGAAACGTTGCCCAGTGCAAATAAGGACAGCAGTATATACAAAAGCAGTTTAACTGGCAATGCCTGGTGTATCTTAACGCTTCCTAGAAACTAGAACGGAGTACTCAAGCAGAAACAACTCCTTTTAGAGATGAACCCTGGGCCAAGCGCTTTATGACTCGTAGGACATTTTCAGCAGTGGTTAGCACAGTGCCCTGCAGCTGATGCCTCTGTCAGGTGACCTCAGAGAAAGGTGAAACCCATCATGTGTGGTGATGATAATTGCTTGGGAGATGCACTTGGTATTAGTTGATATGTGTGGCAACTCCCGGGTATGGCTTATGTATTCCATTCATACCATGGTTAGTTTGAGCTGTATAACGGTGCATTTGTGAATAGTTTATTTCTGTATTGCCAAAGCAATATACACTTGGCTCCTAATGTGTGTACATGAGCACATAAACAGGTAGTGACATAAAACTTAGGTTGGAAGAGGCCTCTGGAGATCATCTAGTCCATCATTCAAAGTAGAACTATGTCAGATTGCTCATGGCATTGGTCAAGTTTTGGATATGTAAGGGTGCAGCACCCACAGATTCTCTGGGCACCTGTCCCAGGGTTTTCCCCCCTAATGGAAAAAAAAAAAAAAAGTTTTTTTCTTAATAAAAAAAATAGCAGAGCCTATTTTAACTGCAGCTATTTTTTACTTGTAGTTCCTACTATCTGGAAAGAAATCATAATATGGCTCCTTTGCACTTGGGTGGTTTTTGTTTGCTTGGATTTCTTGTGGGTTTCTTTGTTTGTTTGTTTTCGCATTCAGCAGATGTCGCTACAACCCAGCCAAACAGCAGCAAGTATGAAATAACAAAAAGCAGAGCAGCACTCCCTGATGTTCTTGGCTCTTGCCTTTCAAGTGACCCATCTTATGGTAAACTTAGCCCTACGACACAAAATAACCCAACCCCAAAATACAAGATGTTAAAGACAGTGCAGCAGATTTCAAAGCTGTCTTTTTTGAGTTTATATCTCAGCGTAAGAATATAAAACAATATTTAAAAATGGAAAGATCAGGTTTTATATATGTTTAAATACTCATATATTCAGATTAATACCTGAAGGCATGGCTACAGATAAACTATGCCAGCTACAGAAATTAAGTTTACTAAGATTGGATTCAGTCAGCGCAGTGCTTTTTTAGTAAAATTAAATGTGAATTTATCTAAGACTACTTCCATCAAGATATTGCATTGGATTTACCATTTAATGCCTGTGTAATCAAGCCAGTGTAGTACCCTGGCTGCAGGTCAGCTTTTAGAGGTCTGGGGAAGAAAGGTAGTGACGTATGGAACCTCCTGCCTTCCTGCTCCATTTCCACTTCCCACAGCTCTTCTCTTCCTGGCCGCCTTTACCCTGTGAGGCAAAAACAATACACACCTGCATGTAAATAAATACAAGTGCCATTTGGGTGCAGCACACATGCAAACACTCAGCCAGGTGTCCCCAGAGACTCTCAGGGCTGTTGGGCAGCGAAAGGTTCCAGTACCTCTGTGTCTGCTTAGTGCAGGGGGAGAGCGAGGAAAGAGAACCAAGTGCAGCTGAAAGATTGCATTGTGCCCAGTCTGTGTGAGCCCTTAGGGCAGCTTGAACATCAAAATAGGGACATCATCATCATGGCTAGGCTTCGCGAACGAAGATTTGTGAAGGACTCTACCCACGCTTGCTACAAGCGCGCTGATGACATCAACCCTGGGAAAGACCAAAGAGAGTACAACAGGTCACTGCAGTAGAGTCCTGTGAAATCAGCATGCTCTATTTCTTTCACTCCTTAAGCTGTGCATTAGGGGTTTTTCCCCTACATATAATGTCACTCTGGTCGAAACAATAATAGTTTTAATAGAGGAAGAGTGAAAAAGTATAGGATCATGTGGAATTAGTAATTTGAAGAACCTATATCAGAGTCTTCAAGGGGATTGAATTGTTCAGAGGGAATTTTGGAAACAGAATTTGGGTTAAATTTGTCACTGTTTCTTACCGTGTTAAGAAATGTTTCTTTTTACTTTCAAATATACCCTAGCTCTGTATACCTGTGCTTGTGCATTTATCCTAAATGCAGTCAGTCCATCCATTTCTAGGGTAACCATTTAAATGGAACCCTTTCATCACTCCACCATCAAAGACATTTGAGGAGACAGGTCTAAAGCCATCTGCCTTAAGGAAGACTCCTGTAGACTTGAGTGTGTTTGAGATTAGGCTCTAAGTCTCACATGTCTGAAGTTGGGAACCGTTCCTTGTGCTGTTTGGCATAAGGGAGAGGTTGGTGAAGCTGATGCACTACATTCCAGGGACCAGCTGCATTTGCTTGCATGGGGCAGCCTGAAAAACAATACATATCCTGGTCCCAGAGTAACACATCAGCACGGAGTGTTCAGATAGCAATTTGTGACTGTCGAGCAAGACAAGAGTCTCTCTGGTTTTAGGAATGAACTATCAGTTCTGCAGTGGTTTTTTTTTTTTAAGTTAGTTCCTGTGGATTCGTTGCTCCTGTAGTCCTCTAATGCATCTAGTTCTGTTTAAGAATTGAATGTAGTCAAATTGTTTAAAACAGCACGAAGATAAACAGCACAAAAACCTTTTATCTTCCTATCATCTATTCTAACACAAGCAATACTTTTTTATGAGGTAAAAGCTTCTAAACAAGCTAGGCAAAACAATATTCTTTCATTTGGCTGATGCAGTACAATTAAAATGATGATGACTTGAAGACTTGATTGCACCTGAGAGCTTAGAAGAGTCATCGTTTTATAGGTGCTATCAATGTCCATTTAAAAAAAGATCCTTAGCTCCTGTAACACAAGACACTACAAATACACTTCTGGGCAGAATTACATAGTAGGAGAGCTATGCACAGATATGGTCTGATGCATGTCCATCCCAGCTCACAGAGAGCAGCAGGAAAACAAGCGTGAACTTGGATGAGCACAACAAAATATTTATTTTATACTGTGCAAGTTCTCACTCAACTCCCCCTCTAACCACATATGAAGTCCAGCCACTCCTCACAGCACTCTCCGTAACTTTGCTCAGCTTTTCACATCCTTATCTCTCAAGTTCTGGTAAATGAGCTGAACCTTAGGCCAGGGCCTAAGCAGTGACTTAGTCATCTGCTTGCAGCTCTAACAGTCCCTGTGCCTCTGGTAGCATCCATCTGTTCCTTCTCCTTTTTCCTCTCACGATTTCAGAGTGTTGCCTTCATTTAACTGTGCATTTTAAAGCTAAAAGTAGAGGACAAACATACATAGTTGTTCCCTCAGGATGCAAGATGAGGTGGCTGGTGACCAATGATTCAAAGGCTCATGGCTAACTGCAGGCTGCATGCAAGGAGGCTGTCCAATTCCAAATAGTTTTAGAACCCTTTGCGGTAGCAAGATGTGATGGACACAGGCAGGGAACTGACCTTTTCCATAGGGAGGTTGGCTTTCACAAGTCAGAAGTGGGGGAGACCCTTCCATTGCCTTGGTTTGAAATGAAGATGAGAAATGTCTTTGTGAGCATGGCACACTCCTGTATTCCTTATGGATGATGTGCCAGTGCATTCACAACCACCTGTGACTCCAAACACAAACAGCCAGTGCCTGAGGCAGCAAGTGAAGCTGCCAAAACCGCCACCAGTGCCTTCATGGTCGGGTATAAACTGACAAGGGACCAGGGGCAATAGTACCAACATAAAAATAACCACTCTCATTGCCATAGTTTTGTTCTGCAGTGGACAGGAAGGCCAGGTTGAAAATAAGAGACAACATCTGAGCAAATTCTTTTCCACACGAGAGTGTGATGGATAGGAAACTAGTAGAAGACAAATGTAACATGATAACATCTCTATTTCAGCTAGGAAATATTTCTACCTCCTCCCACCAAAAATCCCCAAACCAACATGGACAAAGTGTTTTGATGTTCATTGACAGTTTTCAGGTTCTTTTTTTTTCCTTTGTGAAAACATTTCTGATTATAACAATACGTTTTGCTAGAATTCTGTGGATTGAAAAAAGTCTTGTTTCCAAATCTCACACCCTTGAAACTAGGTTCAGGCTCAAACTCTTAACTAAACTGGAGTTTAATGGTGATGCAGGAACACACATAATTAGTCCCATCATGTTATCTTGTGATTACCTCATATACCATCAGCATTGCATGACATTTAGGCTGAGATTTCCCCTTCCTGAGCCAAACCTGGAGATAAACCCCAGGGTTCTCCTGCAGCTGCCAAGAGCAGATCCATCATTTCAGCAGGGCTGCAGAGGGATGTTCTCCTGTGGGATGAGCCCTTGTGCTGGGCTGTGGCCAGCTGGGCCGATGCCAAATGGGGAAAGGAATCACATATTGATAAACCCACTGCAGCTGTGCATCATCTTTCAAACCTTCAGCAAATCCCAGTGGGGATGTTTCCTGGCAAAGGGCTGCAGTGCTGAATACACTCTGCTGCTAAACTCTGTGTGTCTTAATGCAGAGAAAACAGACAGGCTCCAATAGATTTGGCTTACATTGCACAGCCAAGTGTGGAACAGAACCTATTCCAAAGTTACCCAGGCCATTTGGGAAATAGCAATCCCTTGTATTTAACAAGCTTCTTTCATCCAGACAGATTTTTCTTCCAGCTACTCTTGTCCTCCCACATTCAGAGCAATTTCTAATTGCATGATTCACATGTATCTCTCAGGAAAGCAAAGAGGATGGTGTAGATATCTGGAATACCTGTGGCATTGACTAAGTTTGGTCATACATTTTAACTTCAAGAGGTGAGACTAGGGCTTAAAAATCACTCCTATAATGTCAGACCAAAGGACATTTCTGGTTAATGTCATCTCAGTGTGGTGATACTGCCATCCTGTTTCTGTCATTACATCTTCACTGGCTTTCTATAGAGGTGCTTTACTGCAGAACAAATCATCAAACCAGTTCCATGCAACCATTTAGAAACCCATCCAGGAAGTTATATAATATATGGAACGGGGGAAACTCTTCCCTAGAATTCATCACACACTTATCTATGATTTTTAATGCAAATCATTTCAAAAGCCCTTTATCCCTAACTCACCTGCTGTGAAAGCTGAGTCACTCCCCAGTTCAGTCATTTTGCTTCGACAGGCACACAACCCCTGCAGGCAAACACGTCAGAGGTCAGAGCATTCCTTCAGGGAGCACCAGCAATACTGAGATTCAAAGTTATTGTACTTGACTTCAACAGGGTCAGAACAGACAATAAAGCAGAGGTCAGTGCACATTACCAAGTGTAAGCAGAAAAAGCTTGAACACGCTTCATAATGCCTTAGAGAAATGATCATTCTGTGGAGCCTTTTGCCAGCAACAATGAAAGATGGTATTAATTACTCGACAGGATGTGCACCATCTGTGTGCTTGTTTAAATGGGAGCGGCTTGGAACTCAAACTTGCCTCCAAAAAAGCGGCCAGCTGATTCTAACAGCCTTTGGTTACAGTCAGCTTCAGCTACACCTGAGCTGTGGACCAAAGGATTGCCAGCCTGCTAGTATTTGTGTGAGATAATATCCAGCATACTTTTGTCTCCAGGACAGCTCCACATGAAGCTCACCCAGGCAGAAACTGAGAACAAGGTCAAGGAGGGAAGAGAGGACAGTGAGCAGTCAGCTGCTTACTGAGGTCCAAGACACTCTTTCTATATTGATTATGATTTAGATTTGGCCAGTGTTGATGCCACACATTCAGTTCAATGCAGACCAGCAGCTTGTCTTCTTCAGGCATCTCAAGATAAACTTACTCCCCCCCTCACATGTTACACCCATAAAGCCTAAGCACAACCCCAAAGTGTTAAATGTATGCAGGACTTCAGAAGTGGTTCCTGAAGTCTCTTCATGGGTCAGATTTCTATCTCTATTTTCTGCCACATAGCAGCACCTGCAAGCACCATTTTCAATACATTTTGCAGTGTCCTTGAGGGAATAACAACTGTGATACAGTGCCCAAAGCAATAGCTGGGAATAGATGAACAACACTTAGAAAACACCTGGCAAATAGCACTGTTCAGCTCTGTCTCATTTCTGTGGATGCTTTTATTCTAAATACATAAGGCTCAGGAACTTTTCATTTTATCCATAGATATTCTACAAACGTGTCTACTAAAGAAATGCTGTTAATCACAGACACCTTGTATTTCTTGTGCACAACCAGGATAATGATCAGGACATACCTCTGATATGTTCCTTCCATTCCCTTCCTCCAGCAAGGAGCCAAAGACAGAGCAGAAGGAAATCAGTATGGAGAGGAATGGCAACACCATGTGGAAAGGCACAGCTAGTCATGACCCTGTTCGAGTGTTTTGATGTTTGTTGTTCTGTCTGGGCACAGTCTTCAAACAGCAGTTCACATTCACATAACAAGTGGAGACTGGCAGGCTTAGGAAAAGCTGAAAGTTTCAGCTTGGGAAAAGCCGGAACTGCTCCAAATGAAGTTCTCTCCCTGTCTACAGGCAGGATTGCATAGCAAAAGGAGTCAAACCCGACAAAAATATCACTCCAGGTACTTGCACAACCATTTCTAGTCAGAAGGACAGCACCACCAGCCCCTTTTCCCTGTAGCTGAAAAGACAAGGCAGGGGAGCTTTAATATAGTGTAGTTAGAAAACCCAAACATCAGAAGCTCAGGTACAAATCCCTTCAGTCCTGAAGTTGAAAACACCAAATTTTGCAGTCACCAAGCTACAACTCCTTACAGAAAACTTTTTAATTTTCATAATCCAAAGAGAAAAAGTCCCCCTCCTTGAAATAAGTATCAGTAAAAGATCATCCAGTAATTAAAGTGATAGCATGCTACCTATGTTAGAACACCATCCTTATTTATAATCTGACGGAGTTTAACAAATTTACTGCAAACTAGGAAAACAATAATAACCAGTGACAGATTTGTGTTGCTTAGTGTTGGCATCAGTGGAAAAGAAAGCATTACCTAAACCTCAGCAATTCCTTTGGAGGAACAGAGACACAAAATGCTCCATCTTGTTTGCCTGACTGCAACAAGCAGGTGAGGGCTGCAGTAATGTTTACTCCAGATGAGATGTCTCTATTAGACCACCTCTGATCAAGCCCTGGAGCTGAAGGATCTCGAAGATTTTTTTTCTTCATTCCAGGAATTTGATATTCACGTTCACATGCTCTATGCTATGCAAGGTAATTAACTGCATCAAATCTCATTAGGACAAGGTATCAGGTACTGCAAGACTTCCAAACAGCTGTCCTTGTTTCCTCAGTGCTGCTCATCTCCAGTTGCCTATTTGTGTTCTGGAGCCTTTTTGGACTCACGGAGAAGAGAAGAGGCAGTCCCGTGGGTCTGAGCAGCTGGAGCAGTTGAGCTGCAGTCCCACCCTGACTGCAGCCAGGCTGGTCACTTAGAGCCCACCTCTGGTCTCGGGTCACTTGGCTGAGCAGTCTGAGGGGTGCACCTTGCCTCTGCAGAAGGACCTTCTGCTCTCCTGGGGGGCAAGTGAAAGGCTTCATTAAGTTCCAGTAGAGACTAAGCAGAGCCCACAGGAAATGCCTCCACCTTTCACAAAAGCTGATCGGTGCTTAAATCATTCAGCACACCTCAGAGGCCCACCGATTTATTTTTTAAATGACCATTTGCAATGGAGCCTTTGCTTTTCCTTCTGTAATCCAGGAGAGCCTGGCAGAGCTGACTGAACCCAGAGCACCTGCACTATTTTCAAGTGACCTAAAGAAGGTGAAGCCCTGATACCCACTATTCCTAAAATTTAGGTAATTCCATCCCGAAGTTCACTTGGGAATCTATCAGGCCTCATGGATTTTCCTAGGCAGGGGGCACACCAGGCTAGCAAACATGCACAGACTGTCTGTGTTAGACAGCTCCAGCAAAGCCTCACTCATTTACTGAAAGAGGTACCTTATTTCTTCTGGGGATGAGTCAAATAAAATCAAGGCATTAACTAATTAACATATTATGCAATCTTTAAAAATTCCTGCACCCCTTACGAGTTTCCAAACTCCTCAATAGATGGAAAGATGCAATATGTGAGAAATAATATACAGGTTTTAATTACATGCAAGTCTACTGTGGTTTTTTTCGAGCACTCCTTACTCAAGTCTGCCTTAAGTAACCTTACTGCTATGTAATAATTCCAAGAGCTGCTGATCTTAGGGTAGGTTATGGTAACAGAGTATTTTCCTCTTAGCAGCTTCAGGATTTGACCACCACTGGGGTGTCATCCCCAACCAGAGCAGCAGCAGTGGTTGGTGGCAGGGTTTGGGTGCTCTCAGGGGAAGCTCTGGGGTGCTCAGTACTCACCTGACAGCCCAGGACACAGCAGCCAGAATCCCAGCAAGCAGAAGGAACAGGAGCACACTAAGGATGGATGTAATGACAATCATGGCTCCACTCCTTTGGCCAGGCCATGTGTCAACTTGCGAGGCATGTTTAACTAGGAAAGCACGGAAAGAATGTTCCTGTCATCTCTTTTTGACCACGAGCACCCCCACTAAGCAGGAGAAAAGCTGGTGATTCAGGAGAGACAAAGCGATTATATCTGTACCTGAAGACTTGGGTGATTTACGGCAAACAGGTTTTAGACTCAGTGTCAGCATTTAAAGTTTATGAGCTCTGCTCAGCAGGTTTGCCATGAGGGCAAGTACCTGTATTCCTGAGAAATGTCAACAGCACCAGATACCATGACCTGCATTAAGTCTGAAACCGCACTTACAAACCTTATCTTTACTAAAAGAATTGTTTTGAAGTACACAAAAGTAGAGAATTATTGCATATTTAAGCCTGCTACTCTAATACTGAAAGGCTGAAAAATTGCTAAAACTTCAGCAAAGGACTAGCTGTTGCTCCTAGGGCAGTAGTGTCCTAAGGCAAGAACACCTATTCAGAAGAGCTGAGCAAAGCCAGACTTACCTCTCCTGGTTTTGATTGGATCAGACCAGAGAGTTTGGTCTTTCACAGTCCCTTCAGTGCTATCTATCAGCACATACTTAAACCTGTGGGGAAAAAAGTGCTAAATGAGGCATTTGTAATCTCAGCCCCCTCACCAGCTTGTTTAAGCTACTGCATTAGCTGGCCTGTCTTCAGGTTTTGTCAAAGCATTGGATGGAGACGGTCAAAGGCAGCTGACTATTTCCAGAGACCTTATAAAGAACAGACAGATATCATCATGGAAAAGCATTCTGTGTTTTGTCAGGCACGGCCTGCACTTGGTTCTTGTGAGCCTTGGCAGATGATAGCTTCCCACCAACAGCTTGTCCCCATTTGGTATTCCCTGTTGTGAAGAGCCTTGTTATTTAGGACAGCAAGTGGTTCTGATTTCCATTTGGAGGTCACTACACCTTTGGCACTTGCCCTGCTAGAGGAGAGTATTGAAGAACGAGGCCAACATCAGATTTGGCAAAGAAATTACATTTCCATTCCACAATTTTAGAAATGATGAGTTTTTGCAAAACTAAGAGCCCATAGACTTTTCAGAAGCATTTATGGCTCCATGTGACTGCCATTTTCACTCTGGTTTTACATAACTGGCAACAGCAAAACAAGTGTTTGGGAAAGGGCTGTCAGGGTGCCCCAATTCCCTGCATGGCCACTTTCACTGGGCAGCAAGGTCAGCCAAGTCTGCAAGCAACCTGGTCCTCACGGGGAAGTCTCCACCAATCTTAGGGGCTTCCTGGAGCTAGAGACCAAGGAGAACTTTGGCTGCTCAGAACCCCAACAAAGCAAGCAGAGCCAGGTCCACATCTGCAATTGAGCAGGATCATTTCATACAAAATACATGGTTAATCAGCTAAAAAATTTTCCAGTCAAAATCCTTTTCTACCAGCAGTTTCAAATCAGATGCTGCCACTGAATTACATAGGAGTAGATCTAGCAGGTCACACAGGAATTTTCCCAGTGGCCTAGGAATTTGCTCTGTCAGAGCTCAGCACTGCTGGGGCATCAGAGAGCACCCTCTGCAAGGTGCTAGAACAAAGCCAGCCACCTTCATGGCTACAGCTGCAATAGAGCACTTCAGTTATGGGCTTGTAATCCGCATTTTACTTTTCCTGAGGAGCTTAGAGGCTCAGTACTGCATCCCACTGTGTTTTAAGAGCAGAAAAATCACCTTCAAAGAAATAAGAATGATACCTGTAAGTTGTGTCTGGTGCGAGAGGTGGGTTACAGACATCGAGGAAGTTTGGGTCGTACAGACAAGTCCCATCATCCCCAACTCTGAAGAGGTACTGTTTCAGGACATCAGAAACTTTGCTGACATCTCCTGCGTCCACAAGTCTGGGAGGGGTTGCACAGCTGGGGACATGGAACGCAGCAGCCTTGTAGGGCCCAAGCTGCCCCCCATTTGTTTGCTGGAAGGTGCTGTCCAGTGGTTTGCTGCTGCCATCAGTCACCAGGGAGCTCGTGGCACTGGCTGCAGGAGAGATGCTTTTTAGCAAGGCTGGTAAAACAGGTCGAACCCTTTCCATTCACCCTCTATTTGGTTGGCATCTTGCTCTTCTACCCCAAAACACTCCCAAGAGAAACCAAAACTCAACAACCTTTGGCTGTGTCATGATCCCACCCCTTCCTGCATAGCTGTTGGTGAAGTTTTCATACTTGTCCCTCAAACTGTGAAGGATCTTAGTCTATCTCAGAGCAATATTTTTCAGTAGCTACCCTCCCAAAATTCCTTTTCTCCAAGGAAAAGGTGCTAGAGTAGGAAAGAGGATGGCAAAGGCTGCTCTTGCCACAAACCACATATGGCTCTAATAAACATCCAGTCAATCCTGCTGTTTCAGATTTGATCCTGTAGCCAAGGCAGAGCTCCTGAGTCACAGCTCTTGTCCCCTGGCACACAAGCCCTTGGGCCTCTGGTCACACAGCAGCTGGACCTCCCAGAACTGCAGGAACACATGTGTAGCTCCATTCCCGGCCAGCCAGGCATTCCAGTGCTTCCAGGGGAGTCTGAAGGCCCTCCCAGCTTCCAGCCAAGCGTGACTCTGCATCCAGCAGGCTTTGGAAGCTTAGTTGCAGCTCTTAACCCTTCCCTGCTGCAAAGGCACAGCACAAGTCCCAAGGGATGCTCCCAAGTTCTGTAACCTTGGGTTAATTTTTTCTAGAGAGCCCCTCCAGCTGTTCAGTGCTGTCAGCATCACAGGAATGCCAGTTTTTCCAAAGCTGTGGTACAGTGGGAACCATTTCTGCCTGGAAGCATCCTGATGGAGCAGAGTTCCTGCAAGGGCTGGGTTGTGAGAAGTTTTTAGCTGTGATCCAATGCAAAACTGAGCATGTTTTACAAGGGAGAAGCTTCTGGCACTGGTTAGAAACATATGTTAAGGGTCAGTGGTAGTTTAGGGTTCTGACACGCCTCTCTTCAATGGGAGCCAATAGCAGGAAAATGGATACTACCTAAGACATTGTCTTCCCTTAGGCTTGTTTCTCCACATATTTATCCTTCTCACAGCTACGTCTCCCTGCTCTCCCAGTCTCCACTTCAGTAACTCTTAACCTGGCTCTGTGAACAAAAGTTGATGCCTAAGCAGGATCATTTCATGGGAGGTGTTTTGGGGTTTGTTATGTTTTGTTTGCTTGGTTGGTTTTCCTAACCTTAGTGGGTAGATCAAGTCTGATAACAACATTAAGAAGGATACAGCCCACAGCTACATATTACTTCTTCAGAAATGCTTTTATCCTCAAGCTTTGTCATGTGCTGACGCATCTCCTGGGCAGACCTGAGCATAAGGTGTTAAGAATATTAAGTTGTCTTAAATTTTTCCTTCTCCCTGCTCCAGGAGGTATCCAAGGGTGAGCCAATGTCTTTCCCTGCAGACCAGAGAAAAATCCAAACAGAATTCCTCCCAGTCTGCCAAGTAACAAGTTGGCATCTGCTTGCCCTAAAAGCAGCAGAGGACATTTCTGTGCATGAAACTCATTTAGTACAGATTCGCCCAACTGTGTAGGAAGATGGGGTGGTTCATGTAATTTCTACGACAAAATATAGTGGCAGGTCTATCTACTTATCAGACTTAAATCCTTCTGTTGCAGTGGTAGCCTGTCTTAGACACACACAGATGTGCCCTTCAGGCACAGGGCAGGTCTCAGAAGGCCACCCACTCACACCTGTCTGGGATGGGCTTTGTGCTTACAAGCTTCCACCCATCCCAAGCCTGCTCCTTCCCCTTGATCCAAAGTGACAACAGCCAGCAGCAAAAGATTCAAGAGTTTTTTGCCTGTTGTCCAATTTCACTACTGCCCCTTCAAGGTCCCTTTTCCTTCAGAAAAAGAAGCTGGATCCAACACTCAGGAGAGAAGGTGTGAAATAAGGAAGGCATTTATTCCTGCCAGCTCAGGGAGTAGCTCCAGGTGGCATTCCAACAGTCTGCCAGGGCAGCAGGCATCAGGGGAAGCAGCTCCTGGTCACTGCCAAGCACTTATGAAATTCATTTTGTGAATGAAGCCTTGGGCCAGGGGTCTGTGACCACAGGGCTAGCGTGACTTGCCTTAGTCTAAAAGATAAATCAATCAATTAGTCCTTCCAGGGGCTGGCTGATTTGCCTCCTTGCCCCATTCAGGCCCACCCCCATCCAATGGTGAAGGATTCCAAGCCAAGGTCAATCAGGTAATCACCTTCCCCAGAGCCATAATGCCACTCACCTGACTCCTTCATTGCATACAAGTAGATGGTGTACGATTTATTTGGGTGCAGTGAGCTGTCAAACACACAGAAGGGTTTTTCTAGAGCAACTGTAGTAAGAGTGGGATTGTTGGTAGCAAGCTGAGGGGCTGCAATTTGAGGCTTCAGGCTTTGATCTAAAAAACAGAGTTGCCAAAAAAGGATATTGAAAAAAAACCCGACTAAACCAGAAAAGCTTTCTCCTCTCCCTAGGACTCAAAAGAGAGGGTCGGGCTGTTCTAACAAACATAAACATAAAAGGGGGACACAAATAGCAGCTGAGCAGGAACCAGCCCTGGGACAGTCTGAGTTAGGGGTTTTGATTTAATGGGGGCAACCCAAGGGTTTAGTGAGGCTAGTAAAGGATGTTGCTTCTCCACCACACGGGCCACATCACCTCAGAAGGACACAGCCAAGGCTTCATTACAGGAACAAGTCAAATCCCTGCAATTAAGCTCTCACATGCAGCCTCCTCCTCCCTTGGCAGCACCAGCACAGTCAGTTCTGGAACCCTTGAGCAGAAAGGAGTTTTGATAAGGTTTTTAAGACCGGACTTGCTAACATACCAAGCGAGAGATTTAGCAAAGCCTTACAGAAAAGAAAACTGTCTGGGAGAGGCACTGGAAAAAGCACGTGGCATTAGAATCAAGTTTATGTCAAACATTTCCCCCTAGCTTCACTAGAGACACTTTGACAGTCTTCCAGCAGAGCACTGGGCTGAACCCCTGAGCTCCCAGCACAGGTCCCACAGCAGAGAGAGAACACACAGGACAAAGCAAAAAAACCAAAACAAAAACCCAAAACCAAAACAAAACCAAAACAAAAAACCCAACCAAAACAAAAAAACTAGGAGAAACAAGCACAAAGAGGAGCAACAAAAAAGGAGAAGAGGCTGAGAGATAGATGTTTCTTACCTGCACACAGCTGTCCTAAGCAGCAAAACACTGCTACAACCCAAGAGCTGCACATGCCTGAGCCCTCCACAAACTTCCACAAAAGCAAAAAGGCTGTTGGGATGTAGCCCCTGCTGAAAAGCTCCCACACCCAGTGCCCCCCTGCAGGCAGCCACCCCGACTTGACCCACCCAGGTACCTGCAGTAAAGAGCTGCCCACCCTCTCAGCACCTCCCTATATGCTCACTGCCCCTCCTGCTCAGGTGATGCCAATTCCCCAGCCCTGACCTGCTCCGGGGGAGGAAGGTGTTGCAGCCTTTGTTTCTACCTGATAATGGGTACCACTGGAGTTCTCAGCACTGTGGGTGTAAAGGGAGGGGGTTTTTCCCCGCCCAAATCATTGGCAGCTGGTTTGGCTCTTTACCTCCTTCCGTCTAAAAACTTTTGAAACCTCTCATGTGGAGAAAACTGGGACCTGAATATCTGAACCCAGCATTCAGTCTGTATCATGGATGGTTCTCATTCAGAACTCTACATCTGAGCAGCCCTAAGTGAGGTTACAGTTGCTTTCTGAATTGTTTTCTGGGTTACATCCTGAAAAACACGAACCTTCTGCTTCTGGTTAACCCTAATGTGATTCAGGGCAACTGCCTGAGGAACAAACCACTGGAAATCTGAATGCGACCTGTTGGACTGAATGGTTCAGCTGAAAATATTCCTGATGAGTAATTGCTGTTACAAATGGTCTATTACATAAGTGCTCACATTAAAAATTATTAATCATCCACTTAAAATAGGCTGAGAGGGAAAAGAAAGTATCAGGGAGGTCTTACAGAATTAATGAGGTTAACATGGTGTCACTGCAGCACCTCCAGATTTACATGGGTGTCATCACCAAGGTTACATTCCCAAATCCATCCCATTCATGGGCCGTGGGCCCGAGAAATCTGTTTGAAATGTGTAATCAAATTGTTAGAAGGCAATTTCCTCCCCATATGTGTCTCATTGCGTTTCAAATGCTGCACGTCATCCTCAGTGTGTTTGGTTTGACTTTCCTCTCACACAACCTTTTAGGACGAATATGAAATACAGGAGGTACCCTGGATTTGTGCGGCTGTAGAATGAGTTTTATTATTCTTTCTTATTCTGCAATGTACTCTAAACCTGTGCTGGCAAAAGTACTCAGGTAAATTAGATTAGGCCCGAAAAGATCTTACCCTTCTGTCTTTTATCCCCAGGAATCTGGTTTGTAACATTTACACTGTGGTGTTATTTGTACAACTTGGTGCCGCTGTGCTCAAGAGTTTTTATCCTTTAAAACAACACATGATGATGCACAGAACCAGTAAAGTTCCTGACTCCACAGTAAAGCAGAGTTTAACAACAACATCTCTTTCTCCATCATAAAACCAATACTTTCTACAAACAGTTTCCTGTAAAACCAGATCCTGAATTCTTTAGACAAGTAACCCTTCCAGAGCAACCAGCAGTGGCTTTTTTTCCCCTTTAGACAGCAAATAGACACATTAGATGCCTAATCAAATAAAAAATAGACAGCAGCACATACTGAATGGCAGAAAAAAAAGAAATATTCTACTTCATGACATGCAAGCCACTTTCATATGATACAAAATACTCTTCCAACTTTTATTAGAAAGCATTGGTCCCTAGTTCACTTTCTAAGGCATCAAAACAACTAAAAAAAAATATCAGTTTTAAGAATCAACAGCTTAAGACTGTTGATCATAACAAAGTTTTTGATTTAAAAGTAGAACTTTCTTGGTTAGTTGGTTGGTTGTTGGATGACAATTCTATCCACTGTTTTCCACGTGGCTGTTTTTCTAAGCCATCATGTTTTAGTGGGGCACCAGGCCATCATGTGGCAGAATTCCCCAGCCAGGAGGGATAAATTGCCTGTAAGATCCTAAAATTGTTGGGTTCATTCCATGCTCAAAAAAGTCTCAAACAAAGGTAGAAAATGAACATGACAGTGAACTCTCCCAGCACCATCTGTGCTGGCAGATTTGTCCTAAATTAGGGCCAGGCCTCATCCTGGCTTACATTTGTGTGAATCCATATTGAGTGTACAGAAGTCAAGGGAGCTGGTCTGGATTTAAAGGATGTTACCCTGAACAAAGGGAACCTCAGTATAATTTCAGTGTTCCCTGAAGGAATTGCAAGAGAAGACATCGATGCAAATTCCTACATCTTCAATTAAGCCACAATGACCATTTTCTAGCTCTGTGTTGCCTTGCGGGCAATTCTGGAGTCCTTTATAGAAGCCTCTAGAGTCAGTTTGGATTTATTGCTCCACGACAACAAAATCTTCAAGGAAATGAAAGAGCATTATCATAGGATCACGTCATGCTGATATTATTTCTTTTTATAAATGGCTCAATTTAGAGGTTTACACAGCAGAAGACAAAACCTGTATATTTTAACTGAAACAAAAATATACATTTTAATTGTGGGACAACAAAGCTGGCGAAGGGTCTGGAGCACATGCCCTGTGAAGAGCAACTGGAGGATTTGGAGGGGCTCAGCCTGGAGAAAAGAAGGCTCAGGATGGAGTTTATCACTCTCCAACTCCCTGACAGGAGGGTGGAGCCAGGTTGGGCTCTGCTCCCGGGGAACAAGGGACAGGAGAGCAAACGGCACCAGGCTGTGCCAGGGGAGATTGAGGCTGGACATCAGGAGGAATTTCACTGTGGAAAGGGTGATAAGACATTGGAATGGGCTGCCCAGGGAGGCAGTGAAGTCACCATTCCTGGAGGTGTCCAGGGCAGGACCGGCTGTGGCACTCAGTGCCAAGGTGTAGGGGACAAGGTGGTGTTGGTCAGAGGTGGGACTCGATGAGCTCAGAGGTCTTTTCCACCTTAACTGATTCTGTGATTCTCTCATTTGTTTACTGACAACTCAAGGAGAACAAGGGAAGAGAAAGCCACTGTCTCCCTCGGAAACGCCCATTCAGTAAAGCAGCAGCGTTTCAGCATATGTCACTGACTTTTACCTCAAGAAAATGAATTGTTTCTTCCTTCCCTACCTCTAAGCCGCTTGATCGGGAGGTAATGGCACTGCTTTCAGGAGGCAAAGAGGGTTCCAGACGCAGGGCTCACACGGAGCTGGTGGCCTCCGTGCCACATCAAAGCCACCCCGGGGTGGCTGTGAGCTGCAGACAGAAGTGGTGACAGTCAGCACGAGCACTGGCCAGCGCAGGTATTCGTGCCTCTGCAGGGTATTTTATTCGGTGTTTAGCAGGTGGGCACTCGATCGGCCTCAAGTGGAGCTGGGTGGGTGGGGACGGGGATGGAGGATGGAGGGCTGCGAGGCTCCGGCCAGATGTGCTGCTTGGTGGCTGTGGCGCCGATTTATTTCTTACTCGGCGTTGCCACCTGGTGGACTCAGAGGTGACTTGGTGCCTGCTCTGCTTTGGGGTTTGGGAGCCTTAGGGGCTTTTTTGCTTTTCCCTGTTTGAGAATTTTTTATTTTCTTTACCGAGGCGAAACAAAAGGGAAGCCCAGAAAGCGCAACCATTGCAGGGAAGGAGTGCAGAGAGCATTAAAAAATGTGGCAACATGGCACAGGCGTCCCAGAATTTGTCAACAGGCGGAGAGTATCTGATAATATACACCCCTCTGCACTAAACAAAGCTCGGCAGGTTTCTCTGTGCCTCTGTTGCCATCTGGCTCGCCTTGTCTCCTTTATTCCACTCTTCGCCTTATGCTTTGGAGTTTTCAAGGGCTATATGGAGTTAGTAAAAACCCCTGAATTTCTGCTCCTTAGGAAAGAAAGAGTCAACAGGCTCATCATAGTTTGACAGCATTTCTATTGCAAATAGCAACCTCATTAGTTTGCATTGGCACCTAAAAGAGTCTTTGAGAGACACTGCATTTTCCACATCGGTAATTTGATCAACAGAAGAAAGATCTCTACGAATTAATGCCTCAAATAAACATCCCTTGTCCAATTTAATACTAAATGAAGCAATGAATTACTGTGGTGAAACACCTGAAAATCTAAGGAGCAAAAAAGCCCCACTCCTTGGGAATGTCAAACATTGTTTTAACTGTATCTTTGAAGGGGAAAAGTTTGGCTGCAGAGGTGCTTCATTTATAAATTGCCAAAAAAACCTTCTAATTAGAAAAACCTGTGGAATTAAAAGATCATTTTCCTCAAAGAAGCCACACGCTCATTTTAGGAAACCAGTCTTTCTGGAATAGTATCTCAGGCCAAAAGAATTTCTTAGCTGAGAAAATTCATAGGTGTTTTCATACTTTGCACTTCCAAGGCATTAGTGGCTAAAGACTTCCATCCTCAGTGCTTACACTTGGCTGTGTCACTGCTCTTTATAAAACCATCCTGGAACATGTTCAGCTCCAAGAAAAGAAGTCTGGAAGGTAAGAACTGACATATCTCTGCTGCACACCAGGGGCATCCTATGGGTGCATTCCAGTGCCGTAGGGCAGGAGTTCTAACATCAGGAAGTTGCAACAGTTCTATTGCTTCATTTGCACTTAACAATTCCTTCCACGGTGGGGCCCGAGCCCTGTGGAAATGGCCTAAGTGCAAGCAGCAGAAAGCTGTCGTTTGTGACAGGGAACGGACGCTGCTGGGAAATTGCAGGTGACGCTAAAACCGGCAAAAAGTGCGTAATGGTGGAGGCTAAGCAACACACAAGCTGACCTTGAGAGTATAAAACGTGTATCCAGCTGCACATATTGCCCAGCTGGACAAGGGAGGGAAACCCGGTCTGTGAGCAGGGGAACACGGAGCTCACAGCAGTCACCAGGGGAAGGACTGAAAAATCACTGGGAGGAATGAACTGACCCCCCCAGAGAAAACTGCCGCTGGGAGGCTGAGCTAGGAACGGCTCAGGTCGTGCTTTGGGAGCTGAAACCGGGGGATGTTTTTACTGAAGTATTTACACACCATGCTGGAGATCACTGGAAGCAATGTCTGCATAACATTCCACCAATTTATTATGGCAAAGATTTCAATTCACTGCACGAAGAGAGAACTCGGTTATGGCGTGTGAGAGCCTCAGCAGGAGGAAAAGACCAGGGGATCTGGTCTCTTACTTGCATCTGTGAGAAGGACAGGAAGGAAAATGAAGCCTGGCAACCTAAATGATTCTAGGATTCTGAACAAGAATAATGTTCAGGTTTCATGAGAACAGTACCATCTAAATCGGTGTCATCTGTCATCCAGCTATTTCTCTGTGTTGGAAGGGTTACAAAAGCTGAATTTATGCTAGTATAGATATTATTCTTCAGGCTTTAACCTTTAATATTCAGAATTTATTCCCTCAAAATACAGGATCCAATTCTATTTTTACTTAGGAAATTTATTTCACTTTATTTCACATCCATTACTCTCATGGAGTTACTTCTGAGGTGAGCAACAGATGGCCTTTAGCTATCATTTTTATTTTCTTCTAATTAATGATTTTTAGAGGTTTTTATGTTGCCCACCAAAACAAATTACTATTAATCTGTTTTCTAGAGATGCTGCCTTTGACTCTGAGTTCTTCTAGATATGGTTGTAATGTATTTTTTAGGAAGAGAGGGAATACTCTTCAGAGTCAGCAAAGGAAAAATTGAATTCCAAATCTTCAGCTCGAAGGAAGTGCAGCCAAAGTACCTGCTGTGCCAAGAGTGACTTTGGGCAGTTCAAGCACCAGAAGGAAGAAGTCAGGCAATCAAAGAATCCCACTGCCGAACAATACTGAGGAAGGGCATTAAAGGAATATTAATTTTAATCTGGAAAATGTGTAGAGCGTGGCCTGAGATTAATATAGGTGGCAGAACCTTGTGATTCTGATTTTTAATTAGGAAGACACTATCTGGGGAAATTATCTACAATAGGAATGACTAGAGGTGACTTAATTAGAGGAAAAGTAGTTGTCCATTCAGCTTCAGGCTCAAAGTACTCTTGAATGCTTTCTCTAGGAAGAAATATTGCTTTCTCTACATCCTCCTGGAGCAGTCCACCCTGCCTCCAGCAGCAGCTCCAACCATCTCCTCAGCTGGCAGTGCCGGGGGAAATTCCCAGTGGCTGTTGTGTTTTTGCAGGTAGCTGTGCACAGCTCGGCTGCTCCTGGGTGTTTGGTTACGACATGGATGCTTTGCACATCAGAACAACTTCACATATATTCATCTCCTGGAACCTAAGCAGCTGCAGCTTTTGACTGCCACTTTAGCTGACGTTTCCATATTGTCAACTTTTATACCTTAAAATTGGGTGTAATTGGGATGAGTTGCAGGTCATAGTGAGTTTGTAGTCACTGTTGTATTATTTTCCCTTTTCTTTCTTTGTGATTAAAAAGACCAAATATTTTCTTCTCTTTTTCCCCCCCTAGTTTTCTTCCTCTTCTGCTTTATTTTTATCCCTTTGTTTTCACATGTTCTTACTCAGCTCTGACACTTCCCAAGCTGTTGCTCCCAGAAGTCACATGATAATGTGAAGCATCTGGGTTAGGACAAAACATACATTTTGCTGGAATTTGGCCTATTAAAATGATCAGGAAAATGCAAAAGGGCTTTGCAACAGAAGCCTGGGGAGCTGCAGTCTGATTTCTGCCATGGGGAAATCTTTTAGCAGCAAAACAGGGAAGGCACTAACAGAAGTGAATACAGTGTCCAGATTTTCCACAAGACGAGCAAAATCTATTAATGCAAGTCAAGCTTTGCTGGTTTGTGAAATAAAATTAAATCACCTCTCTGTGTGTGCCACACGACTGTGTGGAGGGGTGAAGAGGGAGCAGAACAGTCAGATTTTACCCGGTGACGTTGTGCAGTCCTGCATGAGCTCTCCTGTCTTTCAGTGTGTGTAAAGGTTGTTTTTGCCCTTCACTTCCCCAGAACCTATTTTTAATTACCATCTATGCCAGATTAAGAGTCTGTTTTAAACCACAGTCTGAACTGAGATTGCAGAGAGAAGGTGACAGAAGAGAGTGACTCAGTAAGACCTAAAAAAGCAAACCAAATCCCAACAGGCAGAGGAAGTCAGTAGGAGAGTCAAGGCCCAGAGTCACGGGCCCTCCAGCAGAGCATCCTCTGCTCTGCACTGCACTGGGTGGCTCTTTAAAATGGGATGTTTCGGCCTTAATGGAGAAAGGATTTGTAATTAAATGAAGAAAACAGGAAATGGCTTTTGCTAAGTGATCTGCTCTAGGGAGTTGAACTCTGGCAGAGCGAAGCTTCATCTTCCATGATGCCCTGTCACTTTCTAGTTTAAGGAGAATTTAGGAAGATGCATTGGAGAACAATCAGATAACGTAGAATGAAAGCTACTTGCTGTACGTTTGATAGCATTGTGCAATACCACAGGGATATCACTCATGGGTTTGAAACCTCAGAAGAAATACTTAAATGAGGACATAACTGAAAATATTGCTGGAAACATAGGGATAGTGCCTTGTGTGTCTCAAAAAATGACATCTATACCTCTTAAAATATCTCCAACAGCTTCTAGAGCAGGCAGACATGTGCCACAGCATTCCGTGGGTTCAGGTGAGTGAAGACCAGGGGTTGAGGAATTGAACAACAAACCAACATGTCACACCGGTAATCATTTCTCAAAGCTTGACTGGGCTGGATACCAGTAAACATGCAATATTTCTCAGGGGTAAGGGCACCTTCAGATGTTCAGTGCATTTCTATAAAACATTCATTAGGTCAAAAATTAAACAAAAGAAGGGCTCAAATACATTACTGAGTACACAACATGTGGTCTACTAATGTGCAAACACCTGAAGTAAGCAGCTAAGGGATATTTTGAAGAGGAGGAATTCTGTTATTGTAGGTATGAAAGGACTGTTTTGTCAGCCTACAAATTTTCTTCTTTTTTCCCCTTCTTATGGCTACAAACTGCACAGTGAAATAGCAGCAGCTGCCGAGAGGTAAAAGACACAAAGCAAGCATTAACCAGTTGGTTCAGAGAGAAAGTCTTGTTATTGACAAGTTATTTGCAATTTTTTCAAAGGGTTTCTCCCCATTCCTTCAGGCTGGTCCTGTAAAGCCAGACGAAAGGACTAAGGAGACTCGTGGTGTGAACCGAGAGGGCAATTCCAGCTCTGTGAGTTCATAGCCACAGTGAGCTAAGCACAAAAACTAGCAGAGAGGCCACATGCCTGCAGCTCTAGTGCCCCAGAAAAACGCAAAGAACAGGTTTTGCTCTCGGTGTGTAGGAGATTTATCTTCCTTTCTGTGTGCTAATGGTAGTCAGGCAGGGCACTGATGGGGATACCACTGCAAATTCTCAACACACAAATGATTGATGGAAAGGGGAGAAGCCAAAATAGAAATCCAACCATGTGTGTCAACCAACTCCTGATAAACTTCCCTGGATGCATCCCCTGACCTGGCTCTCCCTCAGGCTGTCACGACTGTGTGGCTGAGAACATGCTTGAAATGATTACTAGTCTGGCATTTCAATTTAAAGGCGGTTGATTGAATCAGCTTAAGTATTAACCAATTTTGTCCCCATTTTAGCTAATTGGGATCTCAGTAATGGAACATCCCAGCCCTTTCACATCTCGTTATGGGGACATATTTCTGGCACAGCTGGATGACTGAACTGCTGCTCAGAACAGCCGTTTTCTGTCAGCTTCTCCAGAATAATTCAGGGAGGGCTTTTTTGCCTTGTTTTCATGCCTGAGTCAGCACTTGGAAATTATTCTCTGTGAGTGCCTTGCCAAGCTGTTCTCGTCCCCTGCTCTCTGAAGTGGGTGATGAAGTGCAGTGGCATTGCAGGGAGGTGTGTCTGCCACAGACACTACCCTCATCCCTCATTTCTCACACCCCAGTGCCAGAAGCAATGATCACTTTACTCTGTAAGGAGCTTTCAGCCCCTTTACTCCCACCACACACCTTTTCCCGGTCATTGTTTTCCTGAGCAGAATCTTGCTTAGGACTTGGTCCATTTGCCGCTAAATTGCTCTGACAAGGCCTGAGGGAATGTTACCCTTTGGGGATATTTTTTGTCGAAGGCCTTTTTTGTTGGCAAGTTGCAGAGCTCCTTAGATTGTCTGTGTTCAGGGCTGACGACAAGTCATTTTTCTCCAAAATACTTCCCAAGGTATTTTTATGAGCAGCTCTAGTTGTCACACTGGATAAGGAATTGGGCTGAGCTTGCTGCATGAGTTAAATGTGTACATTTTCTGGCAGAACAATATGGAAAAGTTTGCCCCATGTTGGACGTTTGGAGCCATAGAGAGTATCCCTGACTCTGGAAAGGGAAAGTGGGATGTAGCTGGAGGTGGGATAACCTTCACAAATACATGTTACCTTTGCTGTGCTGACACTGAGGAAGCCTTAAGAAATGCAACATTTTTCTAGACAAGCAAATCTGAAGTTTGCTGAGTGAAGACAGAAAGCTGTATGAAAGAAGAGGCGCAAGCTGAAGCCAGCATCCATGTTTCAAAAGTGTCTCTGAAAAAAAAAGCTGCAAATCACTCCACCTGTATAACATAATTTGGGAGAAAACAGTCCCAGGAAAAACAAGCAAACATGTGAGTCAACATTGTCACAAAAGCTGAAGAGGCTTCTGAAAGCCAACAATGTAAGTCACTTAAATAAGGAAAGCAGAGTTCTAAGTGGCACGTTTGTATTAACTGGAAGACCTGTTACAAATAAACAGAGGAAAAACTAAGAAACAGAAAAAAAAAAGCCTGCGGACAAACCACCCTCCAGAGATGGAGCACCGGCAGGCAGCACAGGAACCCAGTGATGCTGACAAGGAGATCCAACAGTTGGAGCCGAAACTCAAATCACTTCACATCACAAAGAGAGCTGTGAAAAAGCTTTACAAAACACAAACCCAGTGCAGTTTCAGGTAAAGAGGAAAAGCTTTCAAAGAAAGCAGTCACAAAAAGGTGGAACTGGGAAGGTTATCAGTAAAGTCAGTTAAAAACCCTAGGACAGAGGGGAAGCTTGCTCATCAGTGTGACACAGCACCTCCTTCAAAATGCCAAGGATGACCTACACAGGCACAAGCTTTGCAGGCTTTAGGGCCCCTTCAGTTTTCTGCAAAGATAGAATGACTTAAACAGAACTAAAGAACCGAGGCAAAAGTAAAGGAAGAGTAAGACACAGCTCTTTCCAGAAAACCAAGGGCCCACCAGATTTTTGCCCTAAGAATAGTCATCAAGGAGATAATTGAATAGCAAAAGCCACCAAACCTCACATATTTTAGGAAAGCTTTTGACAGGCTTCAGCTTCAATGTCAGTCTGGAACATCTCAAAGTGTTACGAAATTCAAGGAAAATAATAGGCATTAAAACTTTTATAGCAGGGCATTGCTTTGCATTTTAAGCAAACATAGCTTCAGTGAACAATTTAACCCACTTAACTGGTGAGCAAATAATTACTTGAAATGTGAAAATGTGCTTCTGAAAACTTTCTGTTCAATATTAACTCCCAGAATGGCTGAGGTTGGCGGGGACCTCTGGAGATCATCCTGTGCTGTGCCCCTGCTCAAGCCGGGTCTCTCTGAGCTGGTTACCCAGCACCGTGCCCAGATATTCTGTTAGTATCTGCAAGGATGGAGACTCCAAAACTCCTCTGGGCAACCTGTGCCAGTGCTCAGTCACCCTCACAAGGTGTGGGGTGGCTGTATTTTCAGTGAATATGAGAGCTCACAACTAGTTAAAACTGTACTTGTCATAGATTCTAAACAGTTCTTTCTCTTTTAAAATTCAGAAGCATTTCATGCCATTTCATGCTGTCTATTCAACTGGCAGTTGAACAGACCTATTATAGACTCATATTTTTATGGTGTGACTCACAATTATTTTATAAAATCATTATCCAGGTAATGTAACATTATGTATTCTAGAGTTTCTGCAATTAGAGAAAGCTGCTGCCACTTGTATCAGTGTCTTTGCTTTAGTTCAGTGATCCTTAGGCTGTGAACTTCCAGCACAGAATCCCAGGCAGGGATTCTGGCTCGCAAGCTAATAACGACTTTCAAAAATGCACCATCAATATCATTCTTGCTTGGTGATAAAGGAAAAAAAAGCTGTGAAAAAGGGGGAAAAAACCCTGTGTTTTTTCTTGTGTTCATGGCAAACAAACAGTGCAGATAACAATAGTGCTGATTCAGGGGCTACTGCAAGCTGCACTAAATAAGCTGAGATTCTCTGAGGCCGTGGATTGCCTTTCTCCTAATTCACGGGGATGACTCCTGCCCTCTGGCCCTTGACAATACCTGGCTCACCCTGGCATTTCATTTATATCCCACCTTTCCCATTTGCTCTTGCACATCAGTGAAGCTTCCAAGCCCACCGCAGAACCACCCTGTTTTCATAGGGCCTCTCCTGAGGTGCTGCCTTAGGATCTGAGATCTCTTAAGTTTGCCCGAGAATGACTGCCTTGAAGGGAGGAGGGGATAAATCAGGAAACCCTGTCCTCGTCTCGTATTTTTTTTTTCAGTTTAGAAAGCCTTTTGATTAATAGATTTATTTCAACATCTTTTAAAAACCACATGATAAATGGGGGGGTGTTATTTTGTAGCAGGTTCAGGTGCCTTCTGGTTACTGACATTTCAGGGGTGCCACATTTGCACAGCAAAATGCCAGTTTTAAGAGACATCCTGTCCTAAGATATTGGCATCCAGGTTTTTAGCGATCCATAAATGGCAAGGGCTCTGAAGAGAGGTTTTGCCCTCAGTATAGAAGGAGAAGTCCCAATCCTTCGTGCGTCAAAACACCTCTAGACAAAACAACATTCAACAAGTGATATATCAGTAACATAACATTTTAAATTTGGACACTTGACTGTAACTTAAACTTGTGACTATTCTTTGTTTATTTCACTTATTTCTGTATCTTTTTTTATTGCTGTTGTTTTGAAACATGAACAGAGTTTGCTGCTTCAAAGTTTATCTCTCAGTAAATTTCCTTAGGAAATGTTTAGCTACATTGCACAAGGGGGAATGGTTTTAAACTGCCAGAGAGTAGGTTTACATTAGATATTGGGAATACAGCAGCTGCAGTGTACCAGTAAACCCCTTACTGGGGACACAGTGCCCATCTTCCTTTAAGGGATATTCAAGGCTTTCTTAATGCTAAAAAGGGGGTTTGGAAAGGTCTTGCTAAAAGGCAGTATACGCATGTGAAATCCTTTTATTTGTAGTTATTATTTGAGTACCATCTTATTGCTCTGTGTATTTGTCTGCTATGTGAAGTTCCACTATTTAGGGAGTGCTTGGAAAGCCGCTGAATTGTGTTTGTGACAGGTAGTGAGGAACCCAAGGGAAAACAGGCTTTGTGCAAGCGATCCACAGCTTCTCTCTTCCCTCTGCAAACAAAATCAGAACATCAGCATCTACTGCTCCCAGTATAACAAAATTTCTTTGGAAATCACCCTTCCATGTGAGCTGTCTCTTCTGTTGGAATAAATTAGCAGTGATACTCCTAATGAGAAGTGCTGCACGTGGCAGTGAGGTCTGAGCCTGGGCTTAAGGGCAGGAGAAAATGGATTTTGATATAGACAACCTTTCTGAGCATAGTGCTGGCTGAGGTGAATTGAGATGACTAAACTGCATTGATTAGAAAGGCTGAAATATTCATGTTTTTCAGGTGAAAAGAAAAAAAAAACTCTTTGGGACAGTGGAACCTTTCTTTCTTGTTAGTCCATATGTTCTGTTCAGGACAACTCACCATCTGTTTTACCCTATTTTAAAGCTCCTGGATGAAGTTAAGGAGCTTCTTGAGAAGCAGTGCAATGGAAGGGGTTGAAATGTAAACCAGGGCTGGATTGCAGCTGGAGGTGTGTGCTGTCAGTGGTAGGCAGGAACAGAGCAGGGATAAGAAAGGAAGAACTGAATATTTAGCTATGAAATGCAGTAAGTACAGCACTGTTGGCCATCTCTGCATTCCAGTCCACCTCCTCTTAAGCTTTGGCTTCATGAGAAACCCTTCTGGAATACTCAAAGGGCTGAATGTTGGGTACAAGGGGTATTCTGCCCACATTTTTTTCTCAACACAACATGTGCCCCTTCTACATTTTTAAAAAATTCTTTTTGGAATTAGACTAAGTTTACTAGTAAAAAGAGCACCCTTCTGATGTGGCAATGCAAGCAGTGAAAGGTGAAAGAGCTTGTCACCAATCAGCCTTGCTGGGCACACATGGGCCAAAGAGAAGAACCTCGGGCCAAATGTTTTGTGGCAGGTTCTTAAATCTTCATGTTAGATTTAGCAACAAGATGCTTCTGGAGCCTAAAGAGCTTTTAGTATCTGGTCCCTGAATTAATAGCTTGGCCCTTGGAAGCCTAAGCACCTTAACCATTTCTCAGACTTAAATGTGTGCCATAGATCTTTTGAAAATCAAATCATAGTGGCCAGGCCAAAGTGGAACTTCAGGGTTCAAACTGTACTTTCCTGTTTGTAAAAATGTGGATAAATACCTGTAATATAGAATCTCTCCCTGCTGGGGGGCTACCAGTGCTCTCAGAGTCCATCCAGGGAAGGCACAGGGTGGTCTATTCCCCTCCTTGTCCCTAGAGCTGAGCATTCACACGCTGCCTGCCCCAGCTACTGCCTGAGGTGAGGGATTCTGGAGCAGAGTCTTTGCTGCACCACACACCCCCTGCATGGATCTCAATTCCCAGCTCTTCTCAGAGCCAGGACACAAGGCTGGACAGGCTGGAAGGGGGGAAGGGGTTAAAGCCAATGCCTTTGTCATTCAGGTCAATCCTTTAATAGTCGCTTCGGGCTTCATAAATTCAAATTCCCCTTTGTGCTGGGCCAAGGGGAAAGGAGAGGGTGATACATCTTTAAGTCCCGAGGATGAGATCACCTTCTTTTTATAGAAACTGAAATCATCCAAAAGCTGCACAGCAGCAGGCTGAGCACGTTTCTCGAGCTGCATAAAAACAGCACTATCTGGGAATTTCTTTCCAAATAAAAAGGGAGCACATACCCAGCCAGATCTTATCTTGAAATATGACTCTTGGACGCTGCTTTTATTTCTTGGAGAGAACTGTGGGGTTTGACTTGGTTTTATGTTATTACTTCTCCAGTTATTTAATTCCATCTTTACAATCATGAAGGTGAAAACCAGGTCCTTCTTTTACCACCAGGTCTGACTGAGAAATCATTAGAACACTTTGAATCTCATCTTGGAGATGCAGTGATAGAGCAATTACTAGTCACAGAGATAAAGCAATAAAGCCCACACAGAGTAGTATCCTGCCCTAATACTTTGCATTTTCAGACAGGCACGTAAGGAGAAGAGTGAATATTGTTCCACATGCAAAAACACACACGAACACACACACAGAGACATCCAGCCCGAGTCTGGCAGAGGCCAGAACTAGGATTGCTGCAGGAGGGATGACAACATCACAGGGCACGTTTGCAGACATGGCTTGCCACCATAAACAACCCAAAAATGTATTTATTCTAAAATTAGAGTCCAGCAGGTGCGTCCATAAATCAGAGCAACGCCTGCATACAACCCCACATTGTGCAAGCTGAGTGACATCACTTTGTTCTGACTGTTCTGTACCCTCATTGCTTACGAAAGTCACGCTACAATCAGCCCTTCCTGTGGTTCCTAATTTTAGGAAAGCTTTAGTAGTTGTATGCAAGACCTGGCTATGCTGGGAGCTTTGTCTTTGGCTGGTTTCACGCCCTGTGGCTTTGCCTGGCAGAGGAGAAAGCTCATAGAGGGTGAAGTTATTTGAGCACGTTCCTTCAGCGGTGGCCAGGTCGGGTCAGCAGTCACTGCCTGGTCCACTGGAGCCTGCTGCTCCTTGTGCCTGTTCAGAGGACAGGGTGCAACCAGGATTTGAACTCTTGCAGTGAGAAGGGCTGGAGGGCGTGGGGAGTGAGAAGTGCTGAAGGTCTGAAAGTACTGGTGGAGCAAAGGAGCAAGGAGGTGAGGCACTGCTGTGGTGTTCAGTGCCTCGGGTCTGGGTCCCCTCTCCCAGCCACAGAATCCCTGAGCCACGGAGGAATTAAGGCAGACATTTGGGGTGACAGCTATAAGGAAGCGTTTCTCTTGGTCATTATCAAACCAGGACTGTGACAACAAAAAAAACAGTGCTCATGGATACGACTGGGCTGCTGGATCCTGTACAGACCAGAGGGAATCCATGCAGCTCCCTCGGGACATCCATTCCAGGCAATCCCAAACTGCTTAGAGGCCCCATGCCTGTGCCCATTCAGCTGTGCCCTGGGAGTATCCAGCGGGACAAGCCCCGGGACTCCTGGCTGTCCTGGCCGTCCTGCAGCAGGGCTGGCTCCACACCAGCACGGAGGGCAGGGCTTCCCACCGGGAAGGCAGCAGCCTGTGGGAAAGCAGGATTATACCAACCACTTGGCTAATTGGGACGCACTTCCAAAGCCAAGTCCTGCATGATCTATTTGGGGAAATGTAAAGCAAGGAACTGGCTGAGAGAAAGGCCCTCACCTGTTTTTCAAAGCCTGTGTGTGTGTGCACGTGCACTCCACAGTCAGTATCGCCTTGATTTCGAGTGCATTTGCTGGGTTCTCCTGTGGGGCAGGCAGACCTCTGAAGGGTGGTATTACAGTGTGCTGGGTCCTTACAGGAATGGCATAGAGCAGAGAACCCAAAAATGGCAAAGGTGCTTACAACAGAGTGTGAACTTTGTTTCAGAAATAGTGTGTTGTCCTGTAGCTGTCCTTTGGGCTTGCACCGTGATAAGCCTCCCAGAAATTCAGCTGTGAGATTTCACTCCCCCTTCATTAACAGCCAAACCCCAAGTGCATGCCATGAAAAGCAGGTAGTGTATAACTCCAATATAACCATCCAAGACACTTATATTAAAGATTTATGGTATTTACCAACACGGGGCTGGACCCTTAGCACTTTGCACTGGCACAGCTCCACTGGTACATAGCCAATACATCCCAGCTGGGAGCCCAGCCTTCAAACCTTACTCCAAGGAAAGCAATTATCCATTTTAAGAAGGTTTTGTTGCTTTGCTCTTTTTTTGGGGTCTATTATTTTATAAAAGGAAAGCCCTCATTTTATGTACTTTTGTACAAAGCAAGGTATGTCTGTGATATTTTTGCCTTTGATTGGTTTTTTTTAGTTGCTTTCTCTAAGTTTATAGCTGGAGTGTTTTAATTGCAAAAATACACAGAAATGCTCAGATTACAAAGCCTTTAATTATATCTCATGTTTTTATTTTTCCTTCGACCCTAAGTGTGTTCATAGAAACAAGACGGATTACAATCAGAAAACGGAATGATTACTGATACCTTGTTTCATCTTCAATACTCATTGCCTAGCTCTGTCTTAGTCTGAGGAATTCAAACTCATTCTATCATGGAATAATCAGTATTCTTACATAGACTCTTACAGTTTTCGCCACAACTATCTGATTATTTCCAAACCAATAACCACATTTTCATAGAATCTGTGATAAATATTCATTTGATTGTTGGAAGGGTGAGGCACAGAAAGAATCGTGAACTCATCTGGAATACCCTGTATGAGAGAGCAAGAACTATATATTTTTCACCTCTGTTGTGTTTTGTGTAATTTGTCCAGACAGAAAAAGCCCAGATTTAGTTTAGGCTGAGCTCTTCTCCAGGCGATCATATTTACTAGATTAATACCTAGTTTCTGCAACATCTAAACCAGAGATATTCCAGCAAATCAGTTCCCTACACAGTCCTAAATCAACTGAGCAACAACTAGGACGGAGTGCACACTTGTGAATGTTTGTTTAAACGGTTTTTGGATTTTTTTTCAGTGTCTTTTTCTAAAAACCAGCCATTCCACAAGTTACATTATCACTTTAAAGCAGTCCTTCCAAAGACATTGTGGCATTGCATTCAATAATTGACCTTTTTTTTGCTGTCCAGCTAAGATACCGATACTTTCCTGAACTTAAAACCAGTGTCAATAAAAAGAAGGTACGTGAACACATGGGGCATCTTACCACTGAATGAGTTTAAGACCTCTAAACTGAAAAACTCTGGCTTTTTGATGAAGGTCCATTTTGTTGCACAGACAGGAATTAAAAAACCCGAGACAGCCCCAGAGGCCAGCATGACTGATTTTTCCACCTTTGTTGCGGTGGGCCGGTGATGGCTGAAGTGCTGCAGAGCCACGTGCTGTGATTCCTGTAAATCCATGCTTGGCCCTGGCTGCTTGTCATAGTGAGGATAGCAGAGTAGGAAAAGGCACTTCCCGTGCTGCCCACAGGTGGGGCTTGGAATATCCTGCGGGGACGTGAGACAAGTGCTGAGCCATCCCTGGAAGGCAGCCACACCTGGGAGCTGGATACAGAGGGTGGGAGAGCCGCCGTTCCAACTGCAGCCTCAGCGCCAGGAGAGCACGGGAACTTGGGCTTCCTCTGAGTGTTACAGAACAGGGAAAGATGGAAATTATCCTTGTGAAATGCACTTACCCAGAGAATAGGTTTGGCCAAGTCCTGATCTCAGTTCCCGGTGATATTGTAAGTTCTGGGTTTATAAGCAGTTAATAGGAGAAAATGTGCAGAGCCATTGTCCCCTTCAGCAAAATAAACACTGTCCAAGCCTAGGAGGTTCTCAGCTGCACAGGTTGAGCTGCATTTTCCAGTGGGACACGTGGCAGAGCAGCTTCCAGCGCAGTATAAAGTTCAGCTCAACCTGCCCAGGCAGAGTTTCCCGTAGTACCATCAAATCTGAGCCAGCTGGTTTTGAGGCACTTGTGGTATTTCTAGATGTTATACGCTGCAGACATACAGAATTCTTGGAGTTGGAATTCTAAACCAGATCCAGCACTGTTCCTGTGGAGTTACTTGACCAGGGCAGAATAAATAATGCAGTTGTTTTTATTTGTTGCTATTTTCTGTCAGCCTTCCCTAATGAGAAAACATGCACAGAGACGACAAATTGTGTTGTAGTTTCTTTCAGTTGTTCACAAACCACAAACCATCATACTTGTGTCTCTCAACATACAGGACAGGACTGTCTCCCAAACAGGCAGAATTCAGAGCTGCAGCTTTATTTCCATGTGGCTCAAATACTGACGTCATGAGAAATGTGTATTTTTTTGAAGGAATTTTGTTTATTCATAAAAATTCATCTCAGAGTCTGAAACGAAGCAGTAGTTAACCATGTCTTTGATCAGGAAGAACATCGAATGTGTCTCTCTGTGTTTTCTCATGCTCTTATGAACAGTTCCCAAGCTTTCTGCTGACTTTCATGGCTGTTTTATACACACTCTGCTATAATGTATCTTAACATTTTCTACAGTCCACCCAATGTTGTCTTCAGCAGAGCTTCCACTACACACAACTGTCTACCAAGGGGAAGGAAATGTTCTTCTCTGGTTTTGCCTCAGTATATCCATTTATTTTGATTAGGTTTGCGGTAATCTCCATATCAGATTCACCTAATGGCAGCTATTAGCATCTCTCTGATTTATTTGAGAATGGTAATGAAATACACGAGTATATTATAGCATAGAAACTGAGCAAAACCAGATCTACTGTTCCATTCCACTGAGGAACAGAACATAAATTACTTCATATTTTTGCACACAGGATATTTGCTTTTGTGCAGAAAGGTTCTTGTGTCTAAGCAATGACCCAGTATTTTTCAAAGAGCTGTATTAAACCAAAATCTCTTTATAAACAAAAATTATTGTATTTCGTTTAGAAACAAACGCTTTTATAGAGTTAGTAACAAATATTTTAATTAGCCCAGAGTGTCATGGCATCCCCTCAGTGCTGGAGCATTGGAGCAGCAGACCCACGCTCCTCTACACCAGTATGGGTTTCAAAACAAAGTCTAATGTCTGCTTGGTTTGCTTATAAAGATGTGGTAAAAACATTTTGAGAGTTATCAGCCTGAGCTGTGAGCAGGGTTCCTTCTCCTCATGGATTGCAGGATTCATCCAGGTTTGACAGAAAGGCTGAGGCTTGCAGCTAGCTACATGGAAGGCAGGTTTTTATGGATGAAATGTCAGCTGACATCCAAGTTAAAGACCTGACACTTTGGGATGCTTTGGTTATGACAGTTTCTTTATCTTGACTGCTGCCATATGTGATTTCTGAAAGACTTCTGACATATAATTTCTAAGGCTTTATGCGTAAGCAATAACCAGAGTGTTTAATCTCCTCAGGACAGGCACTCTCTTCCTTTCTACGTGCACAATAATTAGACCCAGCATAATTTAGTGCCTCTGGATGTTGTGTGGTTTACTGGAGCATCCAAAGCTATATATGCATGGCATTTTTCCTTTAGTTGGATTTGATAATATTACCCTTATTCTTTTCATGCTGCCCAACAAAGGAACATGGTCCTCACAAGTGGAGCTGTCCCTTTCTGCCTGCAAGGCCTTACAGGTGTGTTTGCCCTGCACACGGAGTGCACACAAGAGGAACTCTGGCAGCTGTCCATGACACTCCCAAATGGAAGCACTTGTCAGAACGAACACCCAGGCAGGCATCCATGGACAGAAACACTCGCTAATTACCTCCCAGGTCTTCCCATTTCCTTGAGTGCGCCTGGCACGTAGATCCAGCCTGTGAAACCAGCGCTCTGCAGGGACTTGGTGCTTGCATTAGGGACATTAGCTCTTGCTGACAGGAAATCGCTTTGCTCCCTTAATGTGTCCACAAAGAACTAGTGAGATGCAGGAAATAATTCTGTGAATTTGGCATCTGATGTTCACAAACCTTCAGCAGTCCCTGTAAGCAGCTGGGACTAGGTGTAAGAGTTGGCATGCACAGGAAAGCCTCAGCTCAGAGCTGCCATTACAGCATCCCTTGGCACTCCCGATGTGCAACGCTGCCTGGAGAAAGGATTTTCCTGACAACCACACTTCGGGTGCATTGGCAGAGACAGCTGTGAAGGAGGAAGAGATGTTTGCACTACAGCGTTTCTTTTGGCCTTAGCAATCAAATCCAGTTTTTCAAGAGTGAAAAGTTTCTGCCTCAATTCATGGCATCAAGTAATCCTCAATGTTCTATAAGCAATCAGATCTGTGAAATTCAAATTGATGTTCTTCAGCTTATTTATGCTTAATTTGCTTAGGGAAGCCTTTCTTCCCTGGAAAGAGGCATCCCGCCTCCTGAAGCTCCCTAAGTGTCTCTTTTTCCATTGCACTGCATCAGGAAAGAAAATCCCACAGCCTTCTGCCTGAGATAAGCACACGTAAGCTCCCTAAATCTAACAGATGTCTCTACCTTTTAATCTCATCTGGGGAGCACTTTTTGTAGTCTAAAATATTTGGCTAAGAAAGACCTTCACTACATGAGGGACACCCAGAAACCGTGGATGGCCTGAGCCTGCTGCTGCTGTGAACCATCTCCTCCTGCTCTGCCTGCACCAGCGGGACCAGCATTCCCTAGGAAAGTATGGGAGTGTGCAGCTGGCCATGGAACAACCTGCCACTCAAGGGAAGAGCACTGGACACCTCACGCCTTCAGATGTCTCAGTCTTTCCTCCTACCAGGACCCAAATGCCTTACAGAGTAAGCTCGTCTACAAGCAGTAAAGAAGCTTTACTTGTAACACACACAGTCCCTCTGAAGCATCATCTGGGGGCTTCTCTAGGCACTGTTAAAGGAGGCTACAAGCCCACTTAAGATTTACACACGTATAAATTGACTTTAACAGGAGGCAGTGTCTAACCAATATAGGAAAACACATGTACGCCCTTCAGAATTAAAACCGTCACGTGCAGCCGAGGAAAGCTCTACTGTACTTCAAATAACTTCTGGTTTATGTGAACTACCAACATGCTTATAGGAAAGTGGAAAACTAAACACATTTCACTACAGTTTGGACCAGTGAACCCTTGAGTAAGTCATTACATACGTATTCTAGACCTAGGGAGTGAGACAGAAAAGAGAAAGAAATTAAACCAAAGTTGTTAACTTGATATGTAATCGCACTGCCCTATAGGTTCCTCTGGAACAGCAGTAGACAAAGGAAGGTAACAAAGATAAGCCAACCATTAATTGCAGTACTCAAAGTTTCATGATTGAGGATAGCATTTTTTAACAGTCTGGACATTAATGGAATGTGAAAATACTGAAAATCAGACATTTTGATATATCCCAAAAGCACTAGTTCCACTCCAGCTCCACCAAGAAGTTCGGCTGTGTGTGCAGCATACACTTGAAGATAAGCTGTTTCAGAGGATCTGAGCTTAGTCTTGTCCCAGCTGTAAAACCAGGCTGATAGGAAATCCTGGGATTAGCTTAGACCTGCTCATATCAGCAGGCTGGGAAGAGCTGACAGGTGAGGACAGGTCATGCAAACCTAGTTCATTTAACATTGACTGTTTGCTTCTGCTAAACTTAGAATTATTTTTTGAAAGCATTTTCTTTCTCTCAGTGTCCTGCTACTGCTGAGAACTTCCAAGGGCCAGCCAATACTTCCAGTCAAGGAAGTATTCCATGAGTGACGCCACATTTACGTGGATGAGGAAGCCAAAGCCCCAAAAAGATGGGTGTCACTGAACACTCTTGCCACTGTGATTTGTGCTGCCTTGTAGTGTATCAGGGACAAAAATGCAGGAGTCCTTATACTTTCTCCTCCCAGTCCACTGTTCCAGCTCTGTCATAAAGCTGATGGATGCCCTTTGTTGTCACTAATTACACCTGTGTAATTAATTCAGGCCTGTGCTGAAACACTCCTACTACGCTCCAGATTCCTTTCACTGTACACACGTGGTCTTCACAAAGACTGACCTAACGATTCTGCAGGGAAAAAAACATGAACTTCTGTGAAAGCAACCTAGACTACAAGTCATCTTTCTGCCTCAGAATAAGCCAGTCAAACTGACAGGCAACTTGTGCCACTGAGGCCAGGATAAAACTGCTTGTCTTTCACACCTTACGGATTTAATGCCTGAGCCTGAAACTCAGGAGGTAATTGTAATTCAGGAGGTAATTGTTTGTAATGCAACTGGATGACCAAAACTTAGGATTATTTGAAGTGACCATGAATTGTTGTGAACTCGCTAGATGGGTACCTCTTTAATACATACAGCTATAATTTCTATCACCTCTTTTTGCAAGAAGAGCAGATCCCACAATTTATGAACACATTTATTGAAAGGAGAAATAATTCCTCTGGGCCCTAGTAAATGCTTTACAAGCCCCTAAACAGATGAGACCATTTTCACAGCTTAAGCCAACCCAGCTAATTGCATTTTCTCAGTTCACCACTGGTGGAAAAAGAAGATCTCCCGGAGACAACTGAGTGGGCTCAATACCTCAGTGTGCAGAAGGGCTGGTTACCTCACCTTGGTTTAGTGTGCAGAAAAATGTCATCGTGACTCATGCTCTAAACCAGCACCAACACGCTGTAACAGCTGCAGAACCAGCTTCAAAATAAAATTCCCGTTTCACAGGGCTCCTTTCCCCCCAGCTCTGACCAAATGAGATAATTATGTTTTGACTCTAGAGAAAAAGGCAATGTTTCATGTACTTTCATCTAAACATAAATAGTATCTTGAGCCTTCAGATCTTTTGGAAAGTAAAATTTCTTTTGCTCTCTGCTCACAGATTCTTGCTGATTTTGCCTGTTATTAAGAATATTAACTGATGTTCATTAAATTAATACTGAAATACTAACATAACTATACAATAGAATGTAATTCACATAGCATTAAAATCAGTTAAATAATATTACTCTATTACCCAAATTGTGACCTGTTCAAACACCCTTTCAGGTAGCTATTTCTAAAAAAATTAAAGATTCCACCATTACCACTTGCATTCATACAATTGTTACTCATATTGAAATTGGATTTTGCCCCAGAAGGTGCACACTAATTCAGGAATTAAAAACCTCATTTCCAAGTTCTCCCATAATTATTTAGAAATTACTGCTGAAAAGTCAGCTTATTTTTAGGAAGTTATCACGTATCTTTTCCCAAAAGAATTAAGGACTTAATCACTGCACTTTTTACAAGCTGCATGATTTGATTGCTTCTCTGAAGAAGCAGTTTCTGTTAAATCTGTCTTTCGGGATTTCACTTGCTCCTTAAGGCACGCTGAAGCCTGTTCTTTGTGGTTGCAAACAGGCCTTGTGTGAGCCCTGGAGGGGACAGCGAACACTCGCGTTCCCGGCAGCAGCTCCGTGCCACACAGGGTCAGCTCCCAGCCCGGGCTCACCTCCCTGAACCCAGGTTTCCTCCCCCAGATCTGCCACCTCAAAGGAAAGCTTTTCATGCGAGTTCAAACGTGTTTCTGCTCCTGCAACGCCAGGCTGAGCATCTCTGCCTTCCTTCCTGCATACCCCACACCCCACCGATGAAGGCAGGGACAGGAGTGACCAGAGAGGTGCAAAGAAAGGGAGAAGGGCAAAAGAAAGCTAAACAGGTCGAACACCTCTGACTTCAGAACTGCATGACCTGAAGTATTCTGCTGTGCACTCAGAGGTGTAACTGCAAAGGATCATTTTAGCTGAAAAAAAAAATATCTTGTAACATACTGTAGATAGAACTTTCAGTAACTTTAATTGTGTGTTTAATCTTGGGAGCAAAATTAGGCCTGTGCTGAACACTCGGAAGTTGCAGAAGTAATTTTGAATTATCTTTCAAGCTGGCCAGTTTATAAAGGGAGGCCCCAAAGCTGCCACGTCCTTAGTCAGCATGCCTTGATGCAGTTAGGGAGGCAATTAAGGGAAGATTGAAGAATTAATTTTTGCATATAAACCGTCTGGATGGCCCACTGACCCATAGATATGCCTTCAGCAGAACACAGCAGGCTGCTGAAGATGGCAATACCCCAATTCAAGACTAAAATAGGATTAGAATCTTTCATTTGCTTAATCTCTTCAGCACAAAACTGCATTTCATGCCCTGTGTTGTTAAGCTAGATATAACATTCATTTGCCACATATAACTGTTATTAATCTTAATTTCTTATTATCAGTAAAGAAAGACATGCAAAAGATGAGGGTACTTTGCATGCTTATAATGGGTTGAATAGAACTTGCAAAGCTTCAGAATTACAAAGTGTGTTCCTGCAGAAGTTAGTGCACCTAGAGAGCTCAGGGCACACAAGTAACACTGGTCCCTGACAGGCCCTCGGTAGCCACACATCTTTGGCAGGGTCAGGACTGTCAGGCATGTGTAGCACAGGACTCATCCATCCGTCAGACACTGAAATACATTCAGTGAACCCATAACTGCTAACTTGAAAGCTCACTTTCATTGTTAGATATTCACACGCCATGTGCTCCTTATTAACAGGCACTGCAGGCTTTCCCTATTAGCTGCTACTAAAATAAGTACAGGAAGGAAAACACAGCCTTGTATAAATAACTTGCCTGACTTCTGTGTAGCAAAGCTGGCTGTTATTGCCTAGTGCAAAAGTCACACCTCCCAGCGTCAAGCCAGCTGGTTATAGTGGCAACACGGTTCTAAGCATCCATGAAGAAGAGCTTTAGGAGCAATATGTAAAGATCAAATACAAAGCCCCCTCCCCATTGAGAGCTTGGCTGGACAGAGTGGTTTGTTGTTCTAAAATGTGCCATGGGATCTTTAAAAACCCAAATCAATTAGCATTCCAGGTTTCTAACTGATCCTGAGGGTACTTAATCAATAGCCCCTTTAAGAAGGCAAACTTCATCTCCCTCTTTTCTGATCAAGAGCTGTGATCCACTAGGAAGCCTGTTTGGCTAGGGGAACCTACAGGAAAGAAAACAGCTGAGGAGCTTGTCTTTGTGTTTTGCTAGAAGCCAGAGAAAGCTGAAGGCAAGGCTGGGGGCTGAGTAGGGACAAGAATAACTTTTCATTACCCCATGGGATAAATAACTCCCAAGAATGCGTTTACAGGGCCAGCAAGTGACTGCAAATCTCCATTTTGTCTGAGAAAGAGAACTATCAGTTTTAACAATGGAAGAGGTGCTTCAGTCCTGAGATTGTATGCCCCCATTTTCCATTGCTTTGTGAAAAAACTAATGTTTTACTATCAAAATCCTGTGTTGACTTCAAATCTGTCTCCTGTGTCAAAGTCAGCGTAGGGGGCTTCCACAGAAAATACTCTTGCCTGTACCCATGTTATGGGAAATGAGTGTCAGATGAGTAGTTTATGGGTGAGAGATTGTTAGTTTATCAGTGTCAGAAGTTGACATGAAACTGAAATTGGAAATATGGGGTAAATATATGCTATTTTGGACAATGGCCATGCAGTATTTGAAAACTTTTCCTTCTTATTAAGCCATAGCAAAAAGCCCAACTCTCAAATGATGACAACTCAAGTCTTAAGTCCTCTGTCCCTTTTCCTCCTTCCCACCACCACCTGCAAGGCCTCCGAAGTTTCAAACAGGGCTTTTGAGAGGGGCTGCCTCAGCCTTTTTACAGTATTTCTGGGAGCTGAGGAGAGCACAAGGCAATATTATAAACAGCAAGTGTTGAGCCAATTGTCTGCAGGAGAACTGAGCAGGTGGTTGTATTGCTGTCCAGCTTGGCTTAGAAAATCCTTCATTTCTGAGCTGGACTGGTTGCCCAGGGTGGTTGATGTCAGGGATGCGGGATGGGCTGTCCCGGGATGACGGGTGATGTCAGGGATGCGGGATGTGTTATCCCGGGAGGACGGGTGATGTCAGGGATGCGGGATGGGCTGTCCCGGGATGACGGGTGATGTCAGGGATGCGGGATGTGTTATCCCGGGAGGACGGGTGATGTCAGGGATGCGGGATGGGCTGTCCCGGGATGACGGGTGATGTCAGGGATGCGGGATGTGTTATCCCGGGAGGACGGGTGATGTCAGGGATGCGGGATGGGCTGTCCCNCGTCCCCGCGGCCGCTGTTGCAGGAAGCGGGGGAGCGCTCGGGCAGCGCCGGCGCGGCGATCGCGGTGTCCCGGCGCAGCGATCGCGGTGTCCCGGCGCTCCGGAGGCGGCTCCCGGGGAATTCCCGCGGGGAGCGGCGGGGCCGTGCGGGCTCCGGGCCGGGCC
>VZRE01009123.1:245995-301632 GCA_013396775.1 Cephalopterus ornatus
CCGGGCCGTGCCGGGGAGCCGGGAGCCGCCTCCGCGGGCGGCCTGACATGAGCTCATCGGCGGCGGCATGGCCTGCGCCCGGAGGGACGGGGAGGCGGACGGCGAGCCCGACCGCTCCCTGCGGCACATGCTGCGGGCGATAGCGGAGGAGCGGAGCCGCGCCGGGCTCCGCCACGACATCAGCGGCCTCGGTGAGTCGGGCGGGGCCGCGGCGGCACCCCCGGGGCAGGGACAGAGGCACCGGCCCCGCGCTCCGTGCGGGGGATGCGGGCAGCGGGACCTGTTGTGTGCCAGGGCGCGGGCGTGGACCCGCCTGCCCGCCGAACCCCCGGGAGCCTCCCGGGCTCCCTCCCGGCTCCATTGTCTGAAATGCCCTTGGAGAAATACAGTCAGGAGGCACCGCGCGCAGCAGCCCATATGGTGGGTTTTGAGTGAAAACTGCGCATCGCGTGTTTTGGGATGCGGACGGAACCGATTCGCGGTGCCTCTCGCCGGTGCTCTCCCTTGTGCGGCGCTCAGATGCTCTCTGGAGATTCTGAAACTGACGCCTCCCTTCTCTGAGTAAATGACTTGACGCCGTTTGCCACGGTCTAGTAAGCACAGAATGTTGTGGCTCTTGCTGGTCAGTTCATTTCGTAAACCGTGGAGGTTTTATTTACCATCTTGTTTATTTACATCTGGTCCATGTACATTTGTCGATGTCCATGTCACATGGCGTGGCTTTATTTGGCTTTTGGCAAACCTTGTGCACTGTAAAATAGAAGTCTGAGGTTGAAATTCGGTTCACTTTTGGTACACCAGCTCCTTCACCAAAACGCTTTGCATCAGGAAACTCTTCTGGCCAGGGTAATGAACAGAAATTATTCATTGCAGCAATAGAAATAGAAATCATTCCTTGCATCCAGAACTTCTGTCTGCCTTATTTAAAACTATTGTATATCTCGAACTGGACCTGCGCTCAAAAGGGGTGGATGCCCAGAGGTCCTTGCATGGGCAGGGCTTGAAATGATGAACACTGATGTGCAGCACTTCTCTTGTTTATTCCATGGGGCCTTTATTAATGGCTTCTCCCTCCTCAGCTCATTTATAAGGCCCCAAAAGTCTCCTCCGTTTCTGAGTCTTTGTTAAAATCTCAGAATAAGTTTTTATTGAGGTTTTACTGGCTGTGGGATGTGGATTGGCATGGGGAATCTCTGGTTCTCTGCCTGACCTTTATGCACTGTTGTCTGCCAGTGCTTGCTGTGGTCTCCCTGGGGAGGAAAGGGCTCTCTGTTCTTTCCTTTTGCTTTGCCACAGAGCAAAAGCTTGTGTGGACAAAGAGAGATGATTCTTGGTTCTTTATGCTTTTTTCTAATGGAATTGGATCTTCTTTAGTGTGGTGTCAAAACATTACAGGGCCAAATAAAGTGTTGTGACAGAGAAACTGTAAACAAAACAGGGGGAAAAGCCCACAAAGTCTAAATACCTGTGAGATTGCATTCATTAGAAAGCTGTTGTTGGGGCATATTTGGCCATATCACATCTGAATGGAAGCAAAGATTCCCAGGATCAGGAAAATCGCCATCACTTTCTTTTGCTGAAATTGGAAAAGGCAAAAGCTCTGGTGGCTGGTAAGACCATTCAAATACTCCCTCTCTGCTTGTGTTTCAACACACATCCATAACAGCCCATGGTGAAGAGTCCTGCTGTCTAACTTTGGGATGACTGCATAAGGAATAGGACAGTGCTGTACCTCTCTTCTACCAGGTGAAGACTTGAAAGGCTCAAGGGAAGTGCCTAGGTTGTGGCACTGAGGTGCTGGTCCTGGCTGTGGGGATGTGCCTGTGCGTCTGTCCCCGTGTGGAGATGTGCGTTCTGTGGTGTGCTGCCTGTTCCCTCCTCTACAGTACTGCCACTCCCCGGCAATGAGAGCTCTTTCCCCTCTACTGTGATTTGTTACGGGGGTAGTAAAGAGTTTAAATACCTCTCTGAGGTATTGGAGTGGTGCTCAGTAGGAACTGTACATGAACAGAAGGGTTATCAGGTGTAATTCTGTGGCTTAAATTGATGCATGTCTGCTCTGCACTAGGGAATGCTGTTGCACGTGAAACCTGTTGTGCGTTTGAATTTTCAGAGTTGCCTTCAAATCAGCTGTCACAGACTCCCATGGTGGCTTTTCCCTGAGTGCCGTTAACCTCTCAAGGATAAAATGAGATTCATTCTCTCTCCTTCTGTGTGTTTCCTTTAAGTGAGCCCCAGTGAAGAAGGAAATTGCTGTTTTTGCTGACACTGGATTTGGGTGAGAGGAATTGCTTTGTTTCAGGAACGGCACATAAGCATTTGGACAGGCCTTGTCCAGAAATGTAAATCCCCTTGCGTGGGGTTTTCTGTAATGTCCTGTTTGTATAATGTAGAAAATGCAGCCAGTCTGACATGGTGCTTCAAAATCATGACTCATGTGTGACTCCTCACCCGGCTGGGAGGGGTGGTGTCTCTCAGGCTCTGCTGGATGTTGGTGTCACCAGCTGGACAGAGAACTGCCCTGGTGTTGTGCACTAAGTGCTCCCTGTGAGATGCCGCTGGTTACAACATTTCTCAGGCGAAGCATTTCCCCTCGGGGAGGGGGAACAACAGACGCGCTGTGTCTCCTCGGCCCGGCTGCGTGGAAAGCTCTGAAGTTACCTTTTGGCCAAAGCCCTGAACTGGGAGAATTTTATTTTTGGCTGTTCTTGAGACTGCTGTGTAATGTTGTCAGATGCTTAATTTTCTTGTGTCCTTCTGTCCTCCGGTGACAAATTGCCCTGCTTTTAGTGCAGCAGAGTGTGTCTGGGGGGAGGTGTGACTGTATTCATACTGGAGCTGAAAATGAGTAAGAAAAATGGAATAGGTAAATCCGAACAATTGCTTGAGCTGTGGCTGGTCAGGAATGGAGATGTGTAGCCAGGTAAAGGATGAAGGATCCTAAAAAGCAGGTGGCTGCCCTTAAAACAGCCGAAAACTGGTGCTGCCAGGCACTGAGGTGTGTGATGGGAACCTGTCCCAGGTGCCCGTGGAGAGACCCAATACCCTCATCAGTCGTGAAGGGTTCCCTCTGTTTGTTTTCTGGGACCTGAGCAATTCCTGAGGACAGGAGGGTGGAGGAGGGCGTGCGGGGCATGAGGGCAGCAGGAGGGGGATCGTTCGTCCTCGGTGCCTGGACTTGTTTGTGCAGCAGTGTACAAACCTCGGGGCTTGTCATGTGAGAGGAGACCGTGGGATGATTCATGGGCCACGCTACCTTGATGAATAACTCCTGGAAGGAATTCTCCAGCCTTCCTGAGAGAAGGGAGGGTGAGGTGGCACACAGTAAGTACTCGTGCCTCTGAGTGTGGTGAAAACAAGATGGAAACATAACGTGTTTCCACCATGACTGGTGGAAGAAGTTTTTGTAAAGCAAAAGAGATTAAAATGAAGAATTAAAAAGAAAAATTAATGGTTTGGGTTTGAAAGTACTACATTCGGGCCTTAACTTGTATCGTAGTGTGGTAACTCTTAATTAAATTGTAATATTCAAGAAGGATCTATTTGCTTCTGTAACTTTGAACAAAGTGTAGCCACAGAGTAGGTGGAGGTGCCTGCAGAGAATTTGCTGCAACACAGAACTGGTTTGACAGGAGACACTTTCTTGCAGACACAAATTATTCTTCATTCATGGTTCTTCCTGGAGTTAGTTCAGGGGGTTGTGCAGTCAAAGGTGAGAAGCTGGAAGCTTTGTTTTCTTTTGATGTATGGATAACAAGAAGGTATGAAAATTGCATCTGTATTAACAAAAACTTAAGGGACATATACAACCAAATTCACCAACTATGGATAATATCCCCTGGAATGAGTTAATTTCATTTAGAACAATTGGATTTCAGTTTAAAATGCAGTTTTTATTTCTTGTACCTTAATATTTGTAACAGGTTTTTTGCCCTATTTATAAAGTATTTTGCAACTAATGAATATGAAATGTTCACTGGAAAATGAATAGTCAAATATTGAAGAGGAGAAAAAAAAAGATACCAATCTGAGTAACTTATAAACATTAAAATAAAAAAGTGTTTATCGAATAGGTTCCTAATAGGCAAAAAAACCCCCACAATGTTTCAGCCAGGAAGACTATGTATTTCTTTTCAGGAAAAGTTCTGGAAAGTACAAATGCAAAGCAAGATCAGAACAGATTATTTAAATCAGATTTAAAGTAGGTACTTTGAAGTCAGTGATTTACCTAGCTCACCCTGGGTGTTGAACCTCAGATTTGTGTGGGAGAAAGATGATTTCATTTTTTTTGCCTGGCATAGATAACTGTCTGGGAGAGATTTGTGACAAGGAGAATGCACGTAGACATTTGATGTGTAGTTGAGTGCTTGGATGGGGTGGTGTAGGCTAAACCACAGGAGGAGCAGATTCTGGGACCCAGTGGGTTTGGCCTTGGGCTGGGAATGTGTTTGTGCTTGTCCACCTGCCCTGTGTGCGGGAGAGGTGGGGTGAGGGACTTGGGATCCCATCCTGTCACTCCTACAGTCAAGCACAGGATGTTTCAGAGTGTCCGTGTAGGATCAGATCATGGAGAATGGCAGTCTGGGGTCAGCTCTAGGGCTGCAGCCCTCCAGGGTAAACACCTTTTTTATGGAGGTTCATTTAAAATTCTCTTTTGTTCGTGCTGATGTCACTAATGGCCTGTCAAACTTTCCATCACTCACCAGTGATGGAACCCTGTTTCCAGGAGATTTGTCGCTTGGCTGTGAAGGTTTAGCTTCTATCAGGAGCATTACAGACATTAATAACAATCAATAGCATAATGGACTCTTTATTACAGCTTTTACCTATTTTTTGAGCTGTTGGGTTATTAGTTTGTTCTTTCTTTTTAATAGAGGTGAAGCTTTATGGGATTTTTCAGGTCCTGCTCAGGAGTGGACAGGTTCAAGTTGTGAGAGTCAGAGAGGAGATGCTGAAGGAGGCAAGATTATTTACATGCTAGCAGAAGTGCTGGATACCCAGTTTTTTGAAGATGAGTCTCTCTGACTGGAATTAGGGATCTGTAAGCCTGACAGTGGGAACAGTCTGGGTGTTTGGAAACACCCATCTCCTCTGTACAAACACTGTAGTTCCAGTTGCTCCCTTAACTGGTTTTGTTATTCTGGCAGCGCAGTCTAAATCTGGAGTAGGGCACTAAGTCCTTCTGGAAGTTTGGGTTCTGGGTTGAACTCTCACGAGAGGTCTGTTTTAGGGATTAGAATACAGCTTAACTCTAAGGTTCAGAATGGATCTTTTCAAGATTTAACAGCGTGTCTGTGGATTCCTTCTGAGAAATGAGAAATTGAATTTCCGAAGGTTGAAACATGTCTCCCCTCTGACCACCAGTGTTCAAGGTGCTGATGAACAGGAACCTCTCAGAGGATGCAAACTTTTCAAGAGTTGAATTACACGGTCTCTTGTGTTGCAGCTGTGTTTTTGGAAGAATAAACCCCTGAAGTGAAGTAGTTGGTAATGATTGTTACATCTACTTCTCCTTGCAAACTGGCTCAGTAGGATCAGAGTAGCAGCTCCCTGACATTGAAAGTATTACCAGGAAGCCAGTGGCCAAACCGATGCCAAAACCTTTAGCCAGTGGCCAAACCAAGCCAAAACACTGAGGTGGGAGGAGAAAGTCTTCCACGAAATCAGTTGGTGGTATCAGGAGCCCAGCCCACCGAATAGAGAAGCTGCTTTCTTCAGCCAGTGCTCAAAAGTGTGTGAAACAAGCTGCTTTTGGTGTGTCTGCAGCCCCTGGGGCTAAGCTGGGTGCATGTCAGGGCAGCAAGCTTGCCCTTTTTGGTGTGGTTGATCACAGAGAGTGTATTGATTACCTTTGTCTGTGCAGGAAATACAATGCAGTCAGGATACGGGAAGAGCAGACCCAGGATCATGCTGCTGCTGGGGAGGAGCTGTGGTCACCTGGGCACACTGCAACACCGCTTCTGGTCACTCAAGTTAATCAGAAGCAGCAACAGCCCTAAGTGATTTTTTTCCCTCTGAATTCTTACTGTTTAAGGCATGAATACTGCATGTGAAAATTGATACGGTTTTCTGCAATCCTGTTTTAGAAACAAGGCTTTAAAAGTGAAGTGGTTGTTATTTTGGTTTGCCTCTCCTCTAGTTCAGACTGTGTACTAGTAGTACGCAGAAATTGAGTCCTGAAAACCCTAACAGTCTTTATCTGGGTGTTCCTTGGACATATTTCCTTAGGGGTCACAAGTTAAATCCCTTTAGGTGAACACAGTATTTTGCAGGTAGTGTGTTGTGACATGAAGAGCAATTCCTTTTGAGGCTGTGTCCTTCCTGCCACAGCAGAGTGAGGAAACAACTACTGGTGCTGGTATTTAGGTTGCATTTGGTGTTTCAGAATATTGCATAATTTTCTTTCTTAAATCAGAAAAAAAAGCTCGTGGCAGTCAATCAACAGTCTTTCACATTAGGACCAAATGTGAAGCACTGCAGTGTTTCCAGGTCTGCCCATGTGCTGGGGATGTGCATTTGAGGTGACCCAACCTGTTGTACTGCCTGGTTTCCCTCGTGGGAAATATGTCGTGAGACCCTCTGGATGTGCTCAGTGAGTCGGGCTGAGACTGTTCCTGCTTTGCTGTTCCTGTTGGGATGATGAAAATCTTTATGGCTCAATAATGACCCAGCTGTTTGTAAGCAGCCACACAGAGGTCCTGTGTCAGGAATTGCCCGAGGCTGCCTCTGTGCCTGGATTCCAAAGGTCAGGACATTTTCATTAGTTGTTGTTCCCACTCTATCAATTTGTTGGGATTGCAGTATGTAGGGTCTTCTGTAGGGATATCAGTGAACACTTGGGTGGGGTTTCCCTTGGGCAAATGGGTGTGGAAGGTGATTACTTCTGCTGATCTGAGTCTGGAAGTAACTTGGATATAGCTCCTGTCTCTGCGTGTCTGACTGCCAAGCTTGAATAAAGAAGAGGTGCATTGGTCCTGTCTCACAGGGCTTCCTGTGATCAGCAGCAACTTGAGAGATGGATTAAAATGCCAGTGAAGCTTGAGCTGTCTTTGCACTATGAAGAGCTTGATTGCCTGGAGATGGTGGAACATCATCCAAATGAGGGAAGTGTTTGAAAATGGATTTATAGTATTCTACCATGATCTATGAAAGATTGTGCTGTAAATTTATTCCTCTGCTTTGCTGGAGAACAGATACAGGAGAACTTGAATGTCCAGCAACGCTGTATTTTCAGCAAGGAATGTGTTTACTTACCTGCCTTAAAGGACCCTGAGAGGTGGAGTTTGGATTCCCATAAAACTCAGTGCTCCGTAATAATGCACAGGGTGTTCAGTGTGATTGAAGTATTTAATCCTGAGGACACGAGTTTACTGCCCCATGAGGGTCACTCCGACTTAGTGGTGCCCTGATCTCATCCTTTCAGGCGCAAAAAGGTGGCTCATCACAGGCACCTTGGAGATGGAGATAAAGCTCTGTAAACCCAGACATCTTCCTGAATGATGATGATCCAGCTTTTTATATACATTTTAGGAATGTTTAAGTACTTTTTTTCCCCTTGGTTTTAATGAGTAGTTTCATTCTGCCTAAATAATGAAGACACAAATAGATGAGTGTTTTTCATACCAAGGGTGAGTAGTCACCACATCATGAGAATTGTTAGTTGGCCATGTTTTCCATGAATGAAGGGGAACTGATTTCACTCTCTTCAGTCTTTGATAGTCCAAGTGTAGATTACGTTATGCTGAGTTCACTGACTCTTCTGATTCATTCTGCGTTGTGTTTCATAAGTGGGCTTTTTCCTTTCAGTTAACAAAGGAACGAAGATTTAAAGGTTTGTGTCAGGTGCTCTGGGGATGCAGGTGCTTTAAAATGTTCCAGGATCAGAATAATTCATATTCTTCTGCTAAACATCTGTCAGGCCAACTCACTGGAGCACTTGGAGCAGGCTGGTGTCCCGTTCCTGGAAGCTGTGCTGTCCCCAGTCCCTCCCTGTGCCATGGCCAGGAGCAGCACCTGCACTACTGGCACCAAACTTGTGCCAAGTGTTGCTGTCACCCACCTGATGCTTGCTGGAGACAGGGAGCCCATAGTCCCCCTAAGGTTTTTAATTCCCTGAAATTTACAGAAAACAAAAGGACGGAGGGAATTGGAGTTACTGTGGCTGTGTCTGAAGCCTTGATGTGTCTCTTGAAATACAAGATCTCTGCTTCAGTGCTTTGGTGATTGAATAGAAGAATATTAAGATTTATATTCTTCAGAGCTATAGTTGGAACAGTAAACTATGTAATCAAAATCCAGGGGAAGGTGTTCATAAGCCCAGTGGTGGGGAAAGGCAGAGAAAGACGTTTTCTTCTGGTGCTTGTGCTGAGGAATTTTCTAAAGAAGACCTTTGTTTCTCCACTCACATGTTCCTGCATGAGGCCTTTTAACTATCATGAGAGCCAGAAGAAGTGATTTCTCAGCAGATAAAGGTGGTGACTGTTTGTGATTGTTTAGAAACTGTTTTGTGTAACTCTTTTTGCCCTGGAGATATTGCCTCTTGAGGGTCATGTGGTGGGTGGGACAGAGACCCAGGGCAGGAGTACGTAAGAACCAGAGCTGAAGTGTCAGAGCATGGCCATGTTGCAGGTTGGAGCCCAAAAGTGAGGAAATCCCATAACTCTTTAGACCAGTGTCATGTTTCCTGGGCCAGGTCACTCTAAAACACCCTGGACAAGCCTTCAGGTCTGTGGGGATTGGGAGCTGTGCAGGTCTGCCCACTGGGGGGAAGGTGGAGCAGTGATGCTGGTTACCTGTGAAAAGAAATGGCATGTTTGCAGTGGCTAAAATGTTAATGGCAGACTAAACCTCTTCTGTGAAACAGAACAGCAGCTCTGCAGTAGTTGCTCTGCCTTAAGGACTGAGGTTCCCTGGCTTTAGGGCAGGATTTGGGTTCTCTCAGACGGAAGGTGGTGTGTCACAGGTGTTACTAAAGTTCCTCCTTTTGTTCTCTCCTAAAATTGATAATGACCATTTCCCCAGAAGGCCAATTTTTTTCTTGTTTCCAGTTGTCCTGTTGTGGACTAAATTAAAATCCTGTGCTTTCCTCGGGGCTGTCAAGAAACAATCCCATTCCTCACACAAACTAGGTGGCTGCAGCACAAAAACCTGGGGTGTTCTGAGTGGATCAATGGTCTCCAGACCTGCAGTGCCTGCAGGACAGCCTGGGAGTGGTTTCTTGGATGGTTTCAGAGTAAAGTGATCAGCTGTTAAAGGAAACATTTTTCTTCCTCCAATGAGTGTGATTTGTTTAAAGAGAGGGGCCTGCATTTGCTGTACAAGGAGGTTTCACTGGCATGTGTGAGTGGGCAGGCAGTTCGCTTTCATTTTTAACTAAACAGCTATATTTGTTATCTCAGAAGCCTGCATTAATAACAGTGTCAGTGCTAAAGGGAGTGCTGCCTAATTAACTGAAGTATCTTGGTGCTGGCAAAGACATTCCATTTGTTGGACAACCCAAAGGGGTGTTTGTAAACTGCTTGTTTTTTAACAAGTACATCTTTCTGTAGACTGGTTGTCTTACATGTGCACGTCAAGTTGGACACCCAGCTGAGAGATGCAGTGTCAAGCAAGTTTTTTTTGAAATCTTGGCTGCAAGATCGGTGAAAGTGTTGGTTGTCAGCTTCTCAGAGCGAGTGGGTTGGTGGTGTAGAAGGTAGGTGACAATTATGGCTCCCAGTGTAACATTGCCAAGTGCTCACTCAGAAGCTGCTGACGATGTTTCTGCTCGGGACAAAGAAACTGAATTTGGAAAATGCCAGTGTGTGGTAGTAGGCATGTGTAGGAAATAGCTCTGCTTCCCTGCAAACTGCTGTTGTGATAGTTCCTCCTTCCTCCTGCCTTGCCAGCACGGTGCTGACCAGCAGCCTGCAGCACAGATAAGGTGCTGGGGGAGGCACATACATGGAAATATCAGTAACAACCACACTCTTGGTAGTTTTCCATGGCTGGAATACTTCCAAATGCAGTTTGCTGGGTTTACCTGACCTACCCCAGTAGCCTCTCAGCTGGGGCTTTGACAGTGGTATTTATTAAGTGTGAAAATAGAGACCTTGGATGTCACAACTTTACTGGACCAGCAGTCTTTGATCTGAGGGATTGCTTTGGCAGGGGACAAAAATAGCACTTATTTTAGCAGTGAAAATGCACACTGGTACTGTTACAGACAAGGTTCTGCACTCCAGCAGTGCCAGCATGCTTTGTGAGTTGCCAAGTGACCTTCCCAGGTTGGATTTAGGACTTGGCAAGTTTGGGACTGTTGCTGGGTGATCCTGGAAGCAGCGGTAGGGAATGTGTAGCCATTTGGTCCTCTCTCACTGGGTTTAAAGCGATGCATCCCATGGAAACAGGGTTGCCTCTGTTGAAGGAGGATGGATACACCTGCATTAAATCCGCAGAGCTACACCAGCTGTGACACACAGCAGCTTTCTGCAGTAGTTTCTTCTGAAAGGCATCATCAGGTGATTCCACCTGTGCTTCCCTAATGAGTAAATTAAATCTGTGGAAGCAATGCTCCAGCCCCTTGTGGAATTCCACGTGGTTTGGGAGAGCTTTGAGTGCAGCTTCTGGGAGTCTGAACTACCAGATGCTCTGAGAGGCTGAAGTACAGGAAAGTAGCTGGTAACTGTTGGGTGAAACTGGATTTATTATTCCTCTGCATGCAGTAGCAGGTAACTGTATCCTGTCCATTGTGTGGACCCTTGCCAGGATTAGATGTTTAAAGATGCCTCTAAGGTACTGTCTCTATTTGGTGTTTCACAGTGATCTGTGATATTTCTTTCTAAATTTAACATCTAAATTATCATTCCTCTCTGAATTTAACAAATTGCTTTGGAAAATATTTCTCAAACTATTTATGGTTCTGTTTGAATTCCACTTTTTCGAAGTAGATACCTGTAGATAGTGCACAGTAATTGATGCTTTTAAATTCTGTGGGCTTTGGTGTTAAGTGTTAACTAAAATGGATTCCACATTTGTGTATGAAGCAATAGCAAAGAGAAGACCTGCAGGAAGAGGTGTGAACTTTAGGAACACATTTTACGATTCTTTTTCTAGATGAGATTGTGTTTGAGTTCTCAGCAGTGAAGCTGTGCAGCAATTTCCAGCAGTGGGAGAATAGCAAGTGCAATGGAAACGGAGAACTGAAACACATGTGGATGAGAAAAAGTAAGGTCTCTCCCACTTCCACTTCTGAGTAACACAGAAACCCTCCCAAGGAGAAAACCACAGTCCCCAGAATCCAAGCACTGAGACTTCTTGGTGCTTTTGTGTGAGGGAACAGTTGTTTTCCTTCAACATCCTCGTTAGCAGCAAGAAATGAAGTAACAGGCAAGATTGGTTTTTTTTCCCAAGATGCCAAGAATCGAAGGGTCCAAATTTGAGGAAGCTCTGAGACCCCAGCCAAACCATGTGGCTGGTGTTCAAACTCAGGCTTCTTCAGTCATTCTCTGTCTCTTTTAGTGGCCTTTCAAAACACTGCACAGCTCCGTGTGTCCTTTGCATTTTGCAGCAGCATCAGGTACGTTCCAGCACTAATATGTGGCACTGCGTGGCTGGGCTGTAAACCTCAGCGAGAGCTGCGGGGTCCGCTGAGTTGTTATCTTCACTTGTCTTCAACAAAAATGTTTTGAGGAATTGGACTTGAATAATACATGAACTTGTGCTGGACCTCTGCAAGGTCATTCTGTGCTCCTCTCAGTGAGGGAAAACCAGTGTGCTAACGGTGATCAAAGTGGCAGATGACTTGTCAGGTTCAGAAAGCAGAAATCCAAGTGTTCCAGGGGTTTTCTGACTTGACCAGAGGTACTCTAGAAAGCAGCTGAGGATGTTGGTAAGGTGTGCCATTGGTTTTTAGAATGGTGAGATGAGTACTGGGCAGAAAACCTTAGTTTGGTACAAAAATAGGAAGGAAAGTAACCAAAACAAAAAAACCCCAAACTACAAGAGGATGCTTGATAACTGTGGTATTTAAAACAGGATGTCCTTTCTCTCACGAGGTAACAGCTCTTCATGGGACTTGTTCTGCTGGTTTTTATCTGTTTCCTGGATAAGGAGATGCTGAGTTTGACCTAGAAAAAGCAATTGGGTCCATAGCAGGACTTCTCCTTGTGTTGTGTATTGCTCTCTTTTCACTGTACTTTGCAGATGTGCCTAAAGCCACGCTCAGGGGGACTTGTGTGAATCCCTTCTCTCTTGGGTGACATTGAATATATCAGGAAACAGAGGAAAAGAATGGTTTGGATTCAGAAACAGCTGTACAAGATCTTAGGAGCAAGGAGGCGACTGAGAAACGTGTGTTGTTTGGTTGCTCTTCAGTTTCGAGGGTGTTCCTCAGGTGGGTGAATTGTTTCCATTGCTGATGAAGTGGGTTTTTATGAATCTAATCTTGGAAAACTAAACCACGTTAAGTATTGAGCTTTCCTGCGTCAGGAATTGTGGATAAGGAGGCATTCAGAGTGAAGACCTCTGGGATGGATTTTGGTAATTCAAACCATGGCTGTGTTTGAGGCGTTGCCTGTGGAGGCTCTGGGGAACCCTCCTCCAGTCCTGTCACGTGTCCACTTGTGCACGAGCACAGTGGAAATCTGGAGAGTTGTTCTGGCTCTGCAACAGGGTGCATTAGTCCTTTTAGTTGTGCTAGAGCTCTGCAGTGAAAAGATTTGAAGAGCAGGGAAGAAGAGGAAACTTTTTTGTCAAGGCATGCTTCTGCCACTGGGTTTGGCTGATTTACAAACATCATCACAGAGCAAGTTGGTATCACCTGGTTTGGGATGTGTAATCATTCCTCTGTTCGATGCAGCTGAAAGAGGACATCAGGTATTAGAAGCTCTGAGGGGAAGGATGGAAATGAGTGTTTTGCCACAGAAAGTTTCCATGGTGTGTGCTCATCCTTAATAGTATAGACTTGAAAAGGCTCAGAGGAGGGCAGTGGCAGTGCTGTGGGGATGGGTTGTGCTCAGGGGATGCTTAACTGGTAGAGTAGTCCTTCCCAGCCTGGAAAAGGGATGTCGTGTGCCATAGATGCTTGTGACGTGGGTGGTGTGAATGCAGTGCGTGGGCAGGAGCTGCTCACTGTGTCTTTCTGTGAATAAAGCCATTGCTTCAAGTTGGAAATTGATAGGCAAAAAAAAAAACAACCCCCCAAAAAAACTCACACACCAAACAAACCACCTGATGAGTGGTCAAAGCTGTGGGGTTTGTGGTCTCAAGCGGTTGTAGGTTGTGAAGGTTTATGTGGGTCCAGGGAGGTGATGAGCAGGTGAACACAACAGAGCTCCAGGGGGAGCTGCCATGAGCACAGGTCTTTGGGACAGACGCACTGGGAGCTGAGGGAACTGGGGAGAAGGGTAACACGCTCTGCTCCTCCCTGCCCTTCTCAGTGCGGGCTGTTTAAGGCATGATACTGGGATAAACAACCTTTGGGCTTGACTCACAGCTCCTACATTCTGGTTTTGTATCCCTTGGAATTAAAAGGAAAGTGTTGTCCAAGGGACTGCCTCATCAGGAGTGCCCTGACATAGCATTTCACTAGGTAAGGTGAAATACAGAAAGCACTACAAATATTTCTTCTTCAGTTTCATACTTTGCAGTTCTCGTTGATCTCAATTTAGCCCCTTTGTGGTAGCCAGATTGCTGCTGCTCTTTTTATTCCTCACCTCCATGGGCTTCTTCAGGCTCTAAAGCTGTTGGGGAAAGGGGGAAGCAGCTTATCTTCTGGGACTGAAGTGGAGGAAGGGGGGCCGAGTGCTTCCTTACTTTAATTAGGAGAGAGTGGGGAGCTTCTTGCCATTGTCATCCTCTCCAGACCATTTGTCTCATGTCCAGCCACAAACCTGGGGAGATGTGACAGACACAGTGAGGTGAATTCCTGAATTTGTGCCTGCACAGCTGGAGAGCCCTGTGTGCAGGTGTGCATTTCCTTGAAATCAGTCCTCGCTTGCTTGCAGCCAGGTTCCACACCTTTTATGGATTTCTTGGCTCAGCTCCAGCTGGTTCCTGGATAAGCATATAAGCTAGAAAACCCAAGTTTTTCTGGCTGGGATATTAGTGAGTCTTCTTGATGTTGGATGGAGTGTGTGCATGCCACACCTGTGGGGTAGGAGAACAGTTCTCTCCGCTTCAGGGAGGGGAGGAGGGTTGTGTCTGCAAGCAGAGTGGGGTGTTTAATCTATGGCATTTGTGACCATGATGCCTTCCTTCCTTTACTAGCAAGAGTTCTGCCAGCAGAACTTAGGTTGGAAGGGTATCTTGTGTTTTCTGACAGATTTAGGCCTTGCGTGCTTGCAAAAAGCTGCTCCTTTCCCAGCCCCAGGATTTCGGAGAGAGGAAGGAGCTGCAGGGCTGTGCTCTGTGTGCTCAGCCATCCCCTCTGGGTTACCTGCCTTCCAGCTGGGGCTGCCAGTGCGCTTCTGAAAGCTCACTTGAGTCCTGCTGTTGTAAGGTCAGACTGAGGGCACTGAATGGTGTCCCTGTAGGGATGGGAAGGAGCCTGAACTTTGGATTTCTGAAGATCTGGTTGGCTGGCAACTATTCACTGGACAGGGAACAACCGTCCTGATTTTATGCAGTCATAATTACAGCTTTATAACATCAAAGGTAGCTTTAATCTGGGTGAAGCGCTTCTCATATTGTCCTTGCAGAACTCTTGGCTGAACTCAAAACAAAAATGAAGTACAGTATGAGTTGCTTAGATCTCTGTTTCTTCTCCATGCTGGGGCTGTAAAGATCTTCTTAAGCATTTAATTAACCCCTAAACATCTAAGGATGCTCATTTCACAGATGATCACACTTGCGCTGTGGCAGCATTGGATGAAATGTGTTTTATGATGTTTCACAGTGAAGAGTAGCAGGCTGGAGGAATAAAAGCATAGGAGGAAACCCTGTCTAGCTGAAATTACTGTTCCTCTGAGCTCTGAGTGGTACGTGCTGAAAAAATGATTACGCACTGAACGGGAAATCTTTTCTTCTATTCCTTTGAAGCAAAATAATATCCTGACACTTCTCTTTATCCACTGATTTTTTTGGAAAGCAGTAATTAAAAAAAAAAAAATCACAACTACTTACATGGATCTGGAGTCAGTTCCCCGAAATGAATGCTCAGTATAGAAATCTAATAGGTAAAAGAAAGACATTTATTACATAGCAGTTGGCATAAATTTGCTTCTAATGAGGATAAAATTCTTGTAAATGAATAACTACAGTAAATTGTTGTAATTAGGATTTATTCATGACAAAGGTCTCGTAATTATATAATCAACTTTTGGTGAATTAAGATTTATAGTCTGAACTCTTAATTCCATTTTATTCTGTTAGAAGCAGGATTTGCTAGGGGAGGAGTGTTTTCAGGAAGCTGACTTGGTGCATGCTCTCAGCTATGGGTGTTTCCAAGTTCCATCTTGGAAAAGCTGGAAGGTTTCCATTGAGATGCTGTAAACCACTAAAATGACTGTAATGTGGGGATCTAATCATTGGAGGCTTTCCTGAGTGGTCATACTGGATCTGACACTTTAAGGCTTGAAATTGGAATAGATTTTTCCCCCCTCTCAAGTTTTACTAAGTTCTAGTTACAAATAAAAATGTTGTCTCCTTTCCAAGTTAGCGCTATTTCATAGTAGATTTTTAAGGCTGATTCTCCTTGTGTGCTCTTGCACATCCCCTCTGCTTCTGCTAGAACTGGATAAAAGCAGCTACTTTGCTGTGATTTGGCTCTTTTTGGCTCCAAGACAACTCCTTCAGCCACTGCAGTCACAACAGTCAGAGCATCCTTGGGCTGCTTTTAATTACAGCAGTGTCTGCAAGTATCCCCGAGGCTTGGAGGAGAGCTGTGCCTCTCCTCAGCTGGGCTTTGGATTGACAGCCATCCCGCGTGGCTCTCAGGGCTCCCAGGGTTTTTTCCCCTGCATTGTGCTGCAGTGCTGGAGTAGCTTCGCTGCTGCAGCACTTCTGTCCCCAGGTTTTCTGTGCAGACCCAGGCTGAATCCTTGGAATCAGTTTGCCCTGCTTTCCCCAGCAGGGGTGAAAGCACACACCACGTCCTGGGGCCTGTTCCCCTGCAGCTGTGGGTTCTCTGCTGTAACCACCCATAAGTAGTTCAGGAGAGCATGTTCACCCCTGGGCTTTACGGCCCAAAACACACCTGATGTGTCTGCAGCTCGTGGGCAGCCTCCCAGACTTCTGCAGGTACTGTCAAAATCTAGGATTAGTCTAAGCCTTGTTTATGATGCTGGGTTTAGATCTTGATTTTTGCATTATAAATTTAGGAGTGGCTTAGCCAGAGTTATTTTGTTTCCTCGTGTATGAAAGAAACCCAAAGCACTGTACTTGTGAACACCAGGGCACTTTCGGAGATGGGGCTTACTGAATGGACCTTCTTTTTGTTTGTTTGTTTTTCCTTTGGGTGTTCTCAGAACCTCAAGTGAACTTGGGCCAATCCTCTTTCCCCCTTTCCTCTCTGCTCCTCATGTAATTAAGGCTGGGAATCCAGGAGCTCAAACCCCATGGGATTTAGTAAATCCTTTAGTGACCAGTGATAATCCTGTCCTTTCTCAGCCTGGTTTTGGGAGTCTGAACACGCTGGAATCCACCCTTGCCTGATGGGCCCTCAGGTGTAGCTGTTTACTGTGCAGTCCTGTTCACCTGTGCCCAAGGGAGGGGATCTCATGATGCAGATGCCCAGCATCTTGTACCTCATCCTATCCAGTGTTTGATTCCATTTCTCTGCTGGAAAAAACAGATAGCACTTAAGTACTCAAGTGTTTAGTGGAGGTCTTATTCAGGATTGCACATTATGTTCTCTGCTGCCTGAAGTAATTGAAATTGCCTCACTGCAGCCATGCAAATAAAGGAATTGCAGCATGGCCTGGAATTAACCTGCGCTGGGAACTGAATACTTTGGCCCTTTGCTGTTCTTCCTTAGCCTTTTCACGTGTTTTTTTTTTTTTAATATAATCAACCATATACATGTTTTCAAAAAGCATCCTGCTTGACGTTGATTAACATACTCTGTGCACAATCTATCCGTGGGATTTCATTTTGTTTTCAATATTACATTTTGATTTAGTTGGAGAGACCTAATATTTTGCCTCCAGTAGCCCTTTTGTCTTCTGAAAAAATTTGAAAGTCAAATCTCCTGCCTACCACAGTAAATTAAAGATTGGAAAAAAAGATTTGTTGGGCAAATAACACACCCAGAGTAGAGCAGGAAGGTGTGCTGAGTTACCCTTCTCTTCTTACCTTTAACGATTCATGAGCATTAGGGCACAGAAGACGTGTAGCACCCGTTGCTGTTTCATTGCAGTGAAGCACTTGGAAGAGTTTCACAAAATGAGATGTCAGCTCTCCCATGCCTCCTTTTCCTGGGGAGAGGCCAAGCCTGGTGCTATTGCTGATGGCATTTGTCTCCTTGAACAAGGCTTTGTTGCCTCTCCCTCTTCCTGTTTTTCCCTTCTCCTCCTGCTTTTCCTTGTGTAATTCACAAGATTCAAGGGGACCCATCACTTGGGAATTGATCATTTCCTGGAGGAGGAGCTGGGTTATGTCCCTGGGCAGGAACCTGGGGGTACAGCTGAGCTCGGCTGCACCGCCTGCGGCAGAGACTTTGGGTGGCGCGTTAAGCACCATCAGGGGGCACCTGCTGATTCCACAGCTCTTACCTCTCCTTTCTTTTGTGCCTCCCAGGGTGTTTCAAAGATGACCGAATTGTGTTCTGGACGTGGATGTTCTCCACGTATTTCATGGAGAAATGGGCCCCCCGGCAGGACGACATGCTCTTCTACGTCCGCAGGAAACTGTCCTACGCCAGCGGGGAGAGCACCGACGGCAAAAAGGTGAGCAGGGCTGTGTTTGAACCTGGGAAGCTTAGCCTAGCTTGGGATGTGGTGCTGTGGAGTGCCTGAAACACCTGAAAAACTATAAACCAAGGATAAGGAGCCTCCAGCTCTGCCCAGCGCACGGCGTTATGCAAAGCTGACCGAGGAGGAAATACTGTGGTTAATGCTGTGAAGACCAGCAGCACGTGAGGGACCTGCACTGTCACAGACCTGAGGAAATGAGAAAGTTTGCTTGCTTTTTGGGGAAGTTGACTTGGTTTTGCTTTTTGATGGCGATCCTTTATAAATTTGAAATGCAAATCTGTAGAAAGGAAGGAAAAAGGAGGAGGAAAATGGTCACTGGTATTCCTAGAAGAACCCTGCCTGAGATACCAGAGTATCAGGAATTAACACCTGTTGGGTACTCAATAGCAGACTACAAACAGCCTCCTGGAGGAGGGATGCAGCAGTGACAAACAGTGGAGAAAATACTGTGTTCTTATCCTCTACACTGAGGATGACATGCCCTCCTAAAAAACTACTCTTCTTTGCAACCACATAATCAGGTATCCTCGAGCTGCTGCACAGGTATTTCCCCTTTGGAGATCTGAGCAACTGCTCAGCATTCCATGGCAGTGTTCTCCTTAGGTGGGGGAAACAGAAGCAAGGTAAATCCATTCACAGACCCCTGATCAATCTCTGTTTAACACATTCATCAACCTCAAGTGTTCGAACCTCTTGTGGAGAGGATTCAGTGACATAAGCCGTGCATTTGCTCTCAGAGCTTTATTTAAGCCTCCTAAAAGCACCGTAAATAATTTTTATTTGTGAGGAGGTTTCGTAAATGGTAGTTAGTACAAAATCAGCATTAGTGAGCTGCTTGCTGTAAGAGCTGGGCTGGGGAGTGGGCCTGGTAGAACACACAGCATTTTGTAACTCCCTTTGGCTGCTGGCATTTTGCTTGCCCTCTGAGAATTGAACCTTTCCTGTGACTTTGAAGTACTTCAGGTGCTTTTTGAAACTTCATAGTTGGTGACTCTTTGGTACCTGTGCAGCCTTGCTCCTGTTTGATTTTAGCTGACTGCTTTGCATTTCCAGCTCCTCTTTTCCCTGGTTTTTGAGCCTGTCCAGCACAGTAAGACACCAAAAAACTACTCCTACTCTTTGAACTATGACTGCATGGGTTTTTATTTTACTTTGTAGTTTTGGCCGTTCTTTCTTGAAAGGTGATGTCAAAATAGCAGAAGTCATATCATTAAAGGGGAGGGAGCTAGAGACTGGGTACCTGTAGAAGCTAAATAGAACTGTAAGGCTCTCTCCCACCCACCAGAGTGTTCTGGCTGTTTGTGTGAGTGCTGACAGTGGCGGTGTTTGTTCCCTGGGGGACACACTCACGTGGTGTGTTCACATCATCTGCATGCCCTGGTGTGATGGGCTGTGTCAGTGGGAAACAAATATCCATTCATTCAGGGTTTTCAGGTTTTGTCCTGCGTGACTTAAAGCAGTTCCAGTTCCACAGGTTTTTTCCTGTGCTTACTGGAGCTGAAGAGTGTCGGCAGTAACACTGGATTTTAATTTGAAGGGCAGTAGAGGATAAGCAGGGGAAAACCTGGTAGGATCAAGATTAGAGGTTCTGTTCAGTTTTAAGACTGAATGAGAAGGGCTTTGGATTAAGCTTAGTCACAACAGCTTGAAGCAATTAATTGTGATTTGGTACCATTTGGCGTGTCAGTAGGTGCTGATGGTGAACTTCTCTACCATCCTAAATTTCATTTTAAAAGGCCTTTTAAATTCTCTGCTTTGCAGACCCGCTGGTCCAAGTGACTTTCCATGTGTTTCTCCTTTCCATCCCACCAATTTCTAAACTGAGCACATATGGGTGAAACAGCCCCGAAGCTCCTAAGACGTGAATGCCATTGCAGAACTGCCGTATCCACTCCTGGCCTGTCTCCACTGCACGCTCTTGGATCCCAGAGAAGGGCATCCGCTCCGTGTTTCCTTGGCATGGCGCAGCAACACTCCTGCTGGTTTTCTTGCCAAGTTTTGAAGATACTTCTTCTCTCACTGCCTTCAAACAAAATCACAGACCCCTGTGTCAGGTTCTGTGCAGGCCAGGGCACTGTGGAGCGTAGTTTATCCCAAGGTTAAGGAATTTAGTAGGCTTTTGTGAGGTGGAATCACTTTGAGTTGTTGCTGTTTATCAAGTCAAGATGCAAAAACCCCTTTGCTGCTGCCTCACACGTCAGTTGATGTGACCTACTGGTAAGTGTAAGCTCTGGTCCTTACACTTCCAAAGAGTCCTGGACATTGCCTAAACCTACAGCTTTGAAAGGTTAACGTGGTTAGACTTGGGATTCTGATTTTAAAGTGGTGTTAGGTCAAGGTGCAATGTTTCTGGCTCTTTCTTTGGAGTTTTTAAAGGATTATGCTTTGTTACAGCTGCAAGCTGCTGGTCTTCCTGTAGAGAGCAGCTTTTGTTTGCCCTGAGACTGTGGAAAATGCAAGTATGTGGTGTTACAGAGGCAGCTGGGAAACGAAGGTAAAGCTGCAGTGATAGACCAGCAGGGCTGGGTTGTGTTCAGCCTTTCATCATGCCACTCACCTGAAAAGGGTGCTGGATTTATAGGGCAAAGCATTGAAAAAGATAAATTTAAGACACCCTTGGTATTTGTTCTGAGCTTGCCTGGATTTTGGAGTAGGTCTTGCTTCCTTCAGCACCCTGTGAATGTGGAGGAGTGGAGTTGCTGCCAAATGCATGGAATAGTCATTCAGGCTGTTAAGTCCTCAAGAAGTTTAAGCTACTGATGTTGTGACTGCAGCTTCAGAACCAGAACTGAACAGGAGCCATGGTTTGCATGTTCCTGTGCATGTGTGACACAACAAATACTGGCTGTGGGAGGACAGCAGTCCATTTCCAAAGCTAAATCCATGGCAGTGCCACACCACCACCTGAATGCAGCAGAGAAACAAATGGCCAAAAATTGCATCTTTTTGGCCAGATGAATTCTCTCCTCGTTCATGGGTGGTAAGTGGGTACAGGCAGTGATGGCAGCACGTGCAGGTCAATGCAGGGCCAGCTCTTGTGCCCCAGCCCTTCCTCGGTGCTGAGTTCAGGGAGGGGTTGCAGGAAGCAGAGCACTGGCTGTTGCACAACAGGGACAGTGCCCACACGGTGCCTTCATTGTCAGACCTGGAAAAGGAACCCTGGCATTACCAGGTCGATACTCTGATTTTCTGGAAGGAGAACAACATCGTCAGTGCAAGGATTTGGCCTTGGGCAGTTCCCTTTTCCAGAAATCCCTGTGCTTTGTCATGTTATTTTGCTAAATGTGTGAACATAAAGGAGCCGCTACCAGAGAGCCTCTGTCCATGGTGCACTTAGAGAATCATAGAATAGAATCATCAAGTTGGAAGAGACCTTTGAGATCCTCAAGGCCATCTCCACTTGCTCTGTGTGCCGTGGCAGACTGCTTGGCAAAGGCCAAGGGAAGGATGCTGTCCCTGGTGTGAGAGGAACATCTCCTTCCCACCCAGGACTGGATCCAGCTGTCTGGGAGCTGGACTGTGCTTGAGACACGCCTGGCAGGCTAACAGCAGTCAGGGTGGGGATGCTCTCATCTCCTGCCCTATCTCCAGAGTGAATTCCAGTCAGAGGCAAAGCGAGTGTGCAGCTGAAACGTCTTCACTGTGTCACAGTCAGTGAACTCCAGACTCAGGAAGGGGTGTGGGCTGCAGGAGCATTTTTAATGAATTGCTTTATATTTCTCCCAGCCTCTGAAGAACTCATCTTGAGCAGTCAGAGAGGGTGACAAGAAGGCTGGAATCAGCAGTGAATTTTATATGAATTGCACTGACTCACGTGGCTGAGAAGGTACTCTGTTCTCTGCCACACAGAGCAACTTTGCTGGGAGGTGAAGAAGCCCAGACCCAGTTTCCCCATGTGATGAATTATAATGAATAATTCAGTGTCAGAAATGCAGCATATCTGTCTGAGGCACTGGGGAGCTGAGGGGCAGAAGAGCACTGCTGGGCTGGGCTTGCACCCTGGAAAAGGTACAAGTGTCTGCTTGGAGCTCCCCGAGAGCCTCATCAGGCCACAAGTGGAGCAGAGCACTTAGTGTGTTTGATCTGTGGGTGACAGCCAGCTCAGCCTGCTTATGAGAGGTCTGGGAATGTCTGTGTTTCCGTGTTGAAATCAATATGCAGTTGAGTTGGAGCTCTAGAACAGCATAACCATGTGTCTAATAACACCAGTAATTAAAACTTAATTGTCTAGTCTGTGCACCAGGGTGTTTCCCCCCCTGCCCCCCATTTTCTGATCAGTGACCCAGCGTATGCATTTTGGCATTCAACAGGGATGCTTTGCAACACTCTGATTTGCTACCATTCTGTAATGTTCCTTCTCCTGTGTCTGTGTGTGCTGTTACGGATATAACGTGCCATCCCAAATTGTGCTGACTGGATTCAGCAGAAGCCACACTGGGTGTTGCCAACACCCTGTGTGACTTGGGATTTGCGCACTTTTGCTTTCCCCATTTTTTGGGTGATAAACCTATGTAATAATGGAGAAATAAAGTAAAAATTCAGTTAGAAAACACAGTCTCAAGGCCGTGTAGGATCCAACAAATCCGTGTTTGGTGTGTGCCCTCAAATCAGGGGGCCAAGCAGTTTTCTGGATACGGGAGAGAGTTTTCTGTCTTTGCAGATGGAGGAAGCTGCTGTTTCTAGCTGCCAGCTGATGGCACCGATGGCCCTGTGCGCCTTTTACTCTTGTCGCGTTAGGGATAAATGGGGCCTGGCTTTTGAACTTCACCGCTCAGTAATCCCCGTTCACCTGAGGTGATTGCTGCTATTTTAAGTCCTAAATACATGCAACAGATGTTGCAAAATGTGCTTTCCCGTCCTGTTCTCGTTCTCACCACTTCCTCTGTTGCAAAACGTTAAGTAACTTGGCCTCTTCAGAAGGGGAAATATTGCAGCTACTCTTGCAGCCCAGTGGGGATCATTGACCCGAACGTGTCTCCCTCGTACAGATAAGTGTGACAAAATGCTTGTTTGCATTTCACTTGAGACAGTGTGTTTGTTGGTAGCCACCCATGAACCCCCTGCAGTCTGAGACATCTTCTTGCTGTTCTGCTCTATGCAGAGACATGAGAAATTAATCATGTTTTTCAGATCATTTACTGCTCTTTCTCTTGGTTTGCCTTTTGGTCACGCATAGTGGCTGTGGGCACAGAATTCAAGTAATTAATACTGAAGTAAATGTTTTGAAATGGATGGGCTTGTCTGTAGCTGCGCTTGGCCTCTTGCACAGTGTACAGTCTCTGTTGCAGTGGGCTTTGTTACAGCAGTACAGCTCCGGTGGGTGTGGAGTTGCCATGGCTACTGGGCATTTTCCTGCCTTTCTCTGGGCTCCAGAGTGTGTTCCAGGAGGATCAGGTGCAATTCCTGAATAATTAACAGTATCCAGGAAAGGGGAACCGGAATTCTGCTTTGGAGGGTGTTTTTTTCATTGTCCTTTGCCGTTAGTGCCCATGAAAATTTCAGTAGCCATAATCCCAGGAAGAAAGCTCTGGATGACCTTGCTGTCTGCAGGGCTCTTTCTCACCCAGCCATGAAGACACTCCCTGCGCATCCATGGTGTTATTACTTTCATTTTTGTTAAAACCTGTTAGAAGGAATAAATGAAGCTGCTGTCCAAAATAGAGGTTCTCCTGCACAGACCTGCCTTTCTTCCCTCTTCTCCTGCACGTCCCACGTTTCCCCGGTTCATTTCCACACAAAGCCTTGCACAGTCAGCAAAGTCTGATCCTGACAGAAAACCTGGAAGCTCCACAACATGCGGCTTCTGGTGGCAGTTTTGTGTTTGCAAATAGGTCCCTCTAAGTAACAGTTCTCAAGGAGAGGTGACATTTCCTTAGCAGGTTGAAGTGGAAGTTTACCGGAGAGATTCCAAGAAGCTTCCTGGTCTGGGTGACCCTGACATCGACTGGGAAGAGAGTGTCTACTTGAACCTCATCCTGCAGAAGGTAACAGTGATGCTTACCTCATTTTCATGGGCATTTTGTCCTGCGGGGGGTTGGGGTTAGGCTTTGGTCTGTCCCCTTTCCTCCCTGGCTTGGAGGATTTGAACACTCCTTGAGGATAGAAGGAAATACTGGCTTTATTTTGCCTTTCAGGATCTATATGAACATTAACTGACATGTTGATTATTTTCCTCAAAAAAATGTAGCTGTAAGCATTGAGGCTGCGCTGAGTTTTATGCTCTGTCACAAAGTTTTACATAAGGAAGGCTTTGTCAAGTTTTAATGGTTTTTGAGAGGGAAAGTCACGGTTAGACAAGCACCATTTCCATTAGAGTTCACAGCGGTGGTGCAGCTAAGAGGGGAGGGGACTGCTAAGTGGAAATGCAGTGTCATGTGTTACACTGAGGGTTTGCTGCTCTTCACATCAGAACCTTAATAAAACTCCTTTTCTAGTGGTGGAAACATGAGGCACTAATTATTTCTTTAATTAACTTGTAAGTTGTTTGGTTATTGTGTGTGTTATTTTGGTGCTTAGGGAGGCTGAACATTACTTGAGTCACTCGAGATCGCTTTAAAGTTTGCTGATTATGATCTCAGAATGGGAGACATTGCACACATCCTGGAAAATAAATGGTTTTCATTCTCCCTCCTTCCTCCCAGAAGTCTCATGGCAGAACTCTGCAGAGAGCAGCTTCTGCCTTTATTTGATGCTCAATAAAACCAGGATCCATTTGCCACACTCGGAGTTCAGAGATGCTGAACTGGGCTTTGCAGTCCAGAGCTGTGGCACTGGGTCCTTGCAAGGCTTTCCGGGTTGCTGTCAGAGTGTGTCCATGTGTTCTGACCTCTCTGACATGTCACTTGTGTTCATTACTGTGTCTCTTTTTCCCATTTTGAAGGGAGATCTTTTCCATTTCTACCTTAGTGTGCTTAGCGGGGTGTGCTGCTCATTCCCCTGGCTGACAGGAAGCTCATACTAAACAATATTGGCAGGAGTGTCCTTAGGCCAGGCTTCTGCAGGAGAGGTTGCAGTGTCACTGGGTTAATGAACAAACACAGCCTTGAAAATTGTAGGAGGTTTGGTATAGTAAAGAAAATGGCAACACCAAAACGTCTTACTTTTTGGACAGCCCAAAAAGAATGAAGCCAGAATGTGTCCTGCTCCCTGCACACAAAGGTTTTGTTCTCCCAACTCTAACCCTCAGTTTCTCTCCCCGGTGCCCGGTTGTAGCTGGACTATGTGGTGACCTGTGCTGTGTGCACACGCTCCGATGGAGGAGACATTCACATCCACAAAAAGAAATCTCAGGTGAGCTTCCCCTTCTGATGCTGTGGGTCAGAGGCTGGCATCCAGGATTACCTAATCCTAACATCTGCTCCAAAACTGGGGAGTGGTTCTCAGGCTGTGCTCTGACAGATGTGTCCTTGTGAGGCATCTCAGGTCCTTGTGGAGTGACATTTCTTGCCACTTCTCTAAATGGGACATCTAAATGTCCTTTATAGCCCCTCTCACAAATTTGGGAAGATTCCTGCATGCTCTCAGGGTTGTCTATCATTGCCTGCTGGGTTTGGGGGGGAGAGGGAAGGTGGTGCTGGGGAGGGGGGAGAGTGCCCAACTCTTCCCCAGTCTGAGGCTAAACCTAAAACTGGGTTTAGCTTTAGTTTTAATGAGCCTTCAGGATAAATTTGTGATGTAGAGCTGTTAAACAGTGGAGAATTTACTGGTTACCAATGTATCTCCTTATTTTATGAGATTCTCAGTTTGTCTCTTAAACTGCTCATTCCTTCCATCTCCACACGAAAGGCTTTAATCACTTGCTTGTATGCAGCTAATCCAGGGTTTAGCACATTGGAGGAGACTGAATAACAAGCATGGAGGGGATAGGAACAGGAAACCTGAGACTTCTTCACTCAGTTTCCAACAGATCTGGCAGCAACTTCTCCTAGTTAGCAGAGATTCTTTAAAAGGCTGCTGTTGCCTTTCAAAGGCTCTTTTTCCCAGACATTGCCATTCCCTTAGCTCTTGCAGCTGCTTGTGTGGCTTTACAGAAATAAACCAGTGCTCTTTAATCCCTTAATTTTGTTTTACCATTTTAAAAGAACTTTTATTTTGCCTACCAACAAAACTAGCACTGCTGATTATTGTCTGTCATTAGCATTGGTTAGGCACATAATTTCCTTCTTCTGGTGCTGTTGAGACCACGCTGCACTGCTGATGTAAGCTAGTTATTTCTCATTGCTTATTTTCAGTGTTTACTAGTCCAAGTTTCACCCTCACTTAACTTCTGCAAAATTTTTTTGAGAAAAGTGTATAAATATTATTTGCAGATTTGAAAGCTGTGAAGAAGGGGATGAGGGATATGCCCTCACTGCATGTGAGCAGTGTCTAGAATGAGCAGGAGGTTTTTAGTTCCTCATTCCTAGAGGCTCCTGCTCTGGGACTGCTTATAAATTGTTGGTCCAAGTACCATTTTTTGAAGAGTCTTATTACTTTCTAGTGATGCTTCTGGTCTTGAAGCAACCTTACTTTGTAATAATCTATATGTAAATGTGCATGTAGGCTTCATAAGTACAAAAAAGGCCAAGCACCCCTGCCATGATGTAATCTCCTGTCTGCAATTATGTTTTGTGGTGAATGGTTTGCAGCAAGAGTGTCACAAGCCTGTCAGCCTGGGCAAATCCAGAGCTTTCAGCATTTACACAATAGGCTAAGATTTGACTGGGGTCTTTAATTCAAAGCTCTGTTTGAACAGGGGGGAAAGCAAAGAAAGCTGCTTGGTATGAATTCGTTCTCCCTCCTTACCTACTTCCTAATCTCGTTGGAATGATAAAATTTCAAGCCTTCAGCTATTTAAATATGTTTTATGGTGTGAAGTCACCAAAGGAATTCAGGAACTGCTACAGAGGGAGAAATGTGCAGGGGGAAGCTCAGTGGATAGAGAAAGGAGCAGAAGCAGAAGATGGGGATGAGAAACCCAGTGCTTGTCCTCCTGAGGGCCACACTTCCCATTCCTGGGAGAGGTTGGTCACAGCATGGCACTAAGCAAACAGTCACAATTAAATTAAATGAAATGAAGGGTGTTGGGTCAGCTGGTCCACTGTAACTGTGTTGCTGTGTGTGTGCTCTGTGCTGTGCATTGCAGTGGCCTGAAGGCAGCTGGGGGTGGATTTCTCTGTGATGAAGTGTGGGACACCTGAGCTGTGCCGTAGGAGGGTGAGAGGTCAGCTCCACACGGGGACATTTACTGTGGAGCCAGCAGTGTTTGACAACCTGCCTGTGCAAATCCAAGGACTTCTCAAGGGTCATTATTGCAAGTCTGTCTGTAGGCAGAAACCAGCTCAGCTTTGCTTTTGCAGGGTGTCCAGCAGCTCTAGTCTCAGTGAGCAGTCCTGGGCTGAAGTGTTCTGCTGTTCCTTGCCTTGTGTTCAGTGTGTCCATCCCTGAGGCATTTAAATGAGGTGTTTTTTCTGTGTCTTCCTCAGCAAGTGTTTGCATCTCCAAGCAAACACCCGATGGACAGTAAAGGAGAGGAGTCAAAGATCAGCTACCCCAATATATTCTTCATGATTGACAGCTTTGAAGAGGTGAGCTCCTTGTTGCAGCAGCAGCTAAGTTTTGTCCTTATTCTGGTCTTATATCTGATGAGCTGGTTTCTTGTCCCTTACCAACAAATGTTCCTGGCTGATTGAGGGTTATTGAAACTGCCCTGGGCCTGAGGACAGCTGTGGAATATTAATGTGTTTCCATTTGAACAACTGCAGTTTGCCTCCAAGTGTTTCATCTTGGATCTCTGGCAGGTTTTCAGTGACATGACCGTGGGAGAAGGAGAGATGGTCTGTGTGGAGCTGGTGGCCAGTGACAAAAGCAACACCTTCCAAGGGGTGATTTTCCAGGGCTCCATCCGCTATGAAGCACTCAAGAAGGTCTATGACAACAGGGTAAGGAGCTTCTGAAGGACACTGCCCTTTGCAGCAGTGGTGCTGTGACCAGATGGTCTTTGTGGCTGAGGCTCTCAGCGTTTTGTCCTGTTAGATCAGCCATATGGGTCCTTTTTTTGGCTTTGAAAGTTACCTGAAAGCTACTGCTTTTGACTCAGACTCCACAAGGAGTGAAGGGGATCAGTAGTGAAGAGCATGACACAGGAATGGACCTGAACAACACTTCTCTGGGAGCCCCTTCATTTTCTTGAAGTGTCATAGATGCTTCTGGTTACTTGAGAGAAGGTATGATTTCCTGGGAGATCTGGAACTCTGGTAGCTACCTTGCTCTATGTAAAGCGTATTTTTCTCCATTCTGTTTTGTGCTCGTGGCTGTTTTCAGAAGACCACTGTGGTCTCACTGCCACAGAAAGAAGCTTTCTTTCCTTTGCTACAGAAACATGAAATGCTGCCAGCACTTTCAGCTTCAAATTCAGTGCTTAGTGCTGAAATCAAGAGTCAATAAACTTCTCAAATGGTTTGTTATGAAGACAATCCTGAGAGATCTTCAGAAAGAAAAAAAATTCCCACAGAATCTACTGTGACTGTAAAATTCATTTCCCTTTGTTTCTGCCCTTGTCAGGAGAGGTCCTGAATAATTTTCCTTGTCCCTCTTTTAAATGTGAGCAGTTAAACTCCTCTAGCAGTTTGAGAGAACATGAAAGAAAAATTATTTCTTTCCCCCTGTCACCTTGTGGCCTCACACGATCAGCAGGTGGGTTATTAAAATACGTGGGAATGCACAATCACTGAAAACAACAGAAGAAGAAAGCCTTGCCATAGAAAGACAAGATTTGATGTGGTAAAGCCACCTCATAGCCCAGGAATGTCCTGACTGACAGCACAGCTGCTTGGCACTGTTTTGTTAGATGGAGTAAAATTGTTGGTTCTTCAAATACTCCACTACAGCCACAGGCAAAACCTGAAATTGGACCACTCTTTGTACAGAACTCCACAGAGTTTACATAAGTAACCTCTCTATGCTTTTGAAGGTTACTTGATTTCAGTTGGTTCAGGGGAAGTTTGGATTGGATGTTGGGGCAAATTTCTTTGCCACACCAGCTGTCCAGCCCTGGCACAGCTGCCCAGGGAAGTGCTGGAGTCACCAGACCTGGAGGGATTTCCGGACGTGTGGATGTGACACTTAAGGACATGGTTTAGTGGCGGGCTTGGCCATGTTTGGTCAAGGCTTGGACTTGATCTTAAAGGTATTTTCTAACCTAACTATTCTACAATTCTGTAATTCTCAGTACAATATGAGTTGTGCTCCATAATGGGCATCTCAGCCTTTGATAAACTGCTGGAACTTGCTGTAAACTGCTTGAACTGTCTGATAAGTCTGACTGAGTTCACTAGGCCAAACCTGGACTGTGTTCATACTGGTCTGTTCCTTTTTTCAGTTCTCAGTTCAGTTTCCAGTTCAGTTGTGTTAACTGGAAGTTGAGCCCTTGGGCGAGTTGAGGGGGTTTGAAGGTGCTGAAGGTTAGCTGTGCATGGGGCCGGTTCCTTGTGCTTTGGCCCTGACAGTGTGGACGCACCAATGTCTCAAGTGACTTGCCACAAAGGAGTGCCAGAGTTGTGCCGTGTGCTTTGCTGGTTCAAGGCATTTCATGTGTGTGTCTGTTGCTTTTTGGACTCAAACAGGTGTCCCAGCACAGGCTGCAGTGAGATGTGCTTGTGCTCAGTGCGTGGGTGTGGATAAAAACCTTCTGGTTTGTCTCAGTGTGCCATTGGTAACTCTGCCTTTTGCATAGCTGAATGACTTGGTTCTTCTCAGAGCCCATGTTTTGGCTCTGTAAAATCACTTCAGATTTTGGCTTAAATGCTTCTTAAGAATCACTGTCCACTATGGTTTTGACTTGTTCTCAGATAATTGCTTTCAGAGATGGCTATTTTCAAGTTGCAGGGCTGCTACTGCATGTTTTTCTCTCCTGTCCTGGTGCACTGCAGGTGAGTGTTGCAGCGAAGATGGCCCAGAGAATGTCCTTTGGCTTCTATAAATACAGCAACATGGAGTTTGTGCGGATGAAGGGGCCGCAGGGGAAGGGGCATGCGGAGATGGCCGTGAGCAGAGTGTCCACGGGGGACACTTCTCCCTATGGCACAGAAGAGGATTCAAATCCAGACTCCCCAGTGCATGAGAGGGTAAGCAGCAGACAGAAACGCTGACTTAAGGTGAAGCACGAACACACTTTGTTCCAAGGCCAGCAGAGGGACTGAAGCTGGGCTGAACTCACCTCGAGGCTCTGAAGTGAGGTTTGCCTGGGTGTGTTTTGAACACACTCAGTGCATGAGACAGATTTTTAGCACCGTTTCTCCTGAGCAGATACTGGATACAGAGATGACTGGATGATTCATACTTCTGGAGGAGTGCTTTGTTGAAACAACAGCAATCTTGATGCCAGGGAAACTGATTCTGCCTGGTTTCCATGAAAATAATAGATTCCATTTCTGTACGAGCTGGGATTTACCTAGAAATGTGGAATTTGTGTGTTATGTAGGGTGCTTGCTAAACCTCACAGGAAATGGATGGTAAGGTTAGGTTTTGCCACTGAGGAACACTGCCAGTGTGAAGCCTATAGACATAATGGATCTAAATGGAGTGTCATATTCAAACATATGCTTAGTTCTAGTGCAAGTGCAGTAAAATGCCAATAGAATCAGACCATAGATGCTGATTTGCCCCTGTTTTCTACCACACAAATACAGCCTGGAGGAATCGGGCCTCGAGAGGTAACATGATCTTTTGTCTCCAGGGCTTCTGGTGTAGACTGGAAAACATCAAATTGAGTTTGATATAGTGCTATCACTTCTTTTTGGTAATGGTTTTAGTGGTGGTATGTCTGTTTCTGGTTTTCCCTCTCCAGCTGTGATATGACATGGCCCCAGAATTAAAAACAGAGATTAGCACAAATTAGAAAAGAAGTGCGCTAGGGAGAGGGTCAGTTGGGTGTTAGAATGCCTGCCTTCTTCTTTTCTTTTTTTTTTTTCTTTAAATTAGTGATAGAGGGACAACATGAAGTGTTTCTGCAGTGTAACATCAACCTGGTTTGGCTGCCATCCTCACTCCAGGTGTTTCTGGGGCCAGATAGGAGCACTATCAGGTGTCATGTCAGGGAGAGTTAGGGGTTGTTAAACTGACTGTGTGAAGAAGGAAGGACGAGGTGGAAGTTACTTGCATCCATTAGCAAAGTAGCTATCCCTATTTTGTTTTTCCATTTGAAATCAAACTATTAAAATGTTGCTGTCAAAGCCAGTACGTCAGCCATGTGTTTCAGCTCTCTGCAAAATAGATGTCCTTGGCCTTAATTGTGGATTGTTCGAGGGCAACTGCTGCTCTGAAGGAAGGGTTTCGTGGTAGTTTCGTCCCTGTGTTTCACCACAGACACTTCTATCCCTGTGTTTGCCATCACTCGGACTAATCAAATCAACAGGGGCATCTCAGCTTGGGGTTCTTCAGTCCTGTGTAGAAACATGACCCACACACGACTCTACACTGACTGTGCTTGTGCCTCAGCATGCTGGGCTCAGTGATGGCCTTGTGACCATGCCCGCTGGGGACACTGTGACCTTGGAGAGGGATCCCGTGGGCCAGCCTTCTCGGCAGGGAAACTGCTGCCTCGTGCTTGCCAAAGAAATGTAGGTGCACCATTTGACTGTGTCCAATGCAACACCTTCTCAGCATAATAAGTCTCCTCAATTTCAACATGCAGAAGTAAGATTGACATTGTTGGTGCCTAAATGATTGATTTGGTTCCTTTGTGACTATAAATCCTTGGGAAGAGTGGTCATTATCAGCATGACAGCTGTAGGTGATGATATATCAAAGTATTTTTCCTCTTGACAGGCATCTTGAAGCTGAGATGACCGTTCAGGTGACGCTTTGATTTTTACACCTGTGGCTGCCTCGTGGCTCAGGGAGGGGAAAAGCAAACCTTTATTTCTCCTTCCCTCTCAGGTCACCTCTTTCAGCACCCCCCCGACCCCGGAACGCAACAACCGCCCGTCCTTCTTCTCCCCGTCCCTCAAGAGGAAAGTGCCCCGCAACAGAATCGCCGAGATGAAAAAGTCCCACTCGGCCAACGACAGCGAGGAGTTCTTCAGAGACGATGATGGTGCAGGTGAGGGACGTGCTGCCAGCTGTACAGCCTGGGCTGGGCAGGGCACAGGGCAGGGGGAGGGGATCCCAGCGCCCGGGTTCCCAAGGAGGTTTGCAGGGTGGATAAGAGGAGAGCTCCACACAAGAGCCAGTGCCTCTCTGAGAGTGGGGCTTTTCACAGGCTTAAGCGTCTTTTTGAATGTTGGAGCCCACAATTCCCAAATATGTTTAAACCTTATCTCTCCCTTTTATCTTGGCCCTTTTGAGAGCAACTTGGGCAGCAGAGACACATGCCCCCCGCCTTTCCCAGATGCCACACTTTTCCAGACATTGTGGTGTAGGGCACACACTCACACAGAGAACTCTGCAAGTTCTCTGAATTCCCTGATTGTCATCCTATGGGACAGAAGAGGATTCAAATCCAGACTCCCCAGAGCATGAGAGAGTAAGTAGCAGAGCTGCTTGATCCAGAGCTGCTTCAAGTTGGTGAAAAAACGTTTACTTAAACTGAGTTTGAACCAGTTGTGAACTCTCTAAACACAAAACCTCATGAGTTTGTTTGTATTACAGTGGAAATCTTCCTCTGAATTTTAGTTACTCAGCAGGAAACAACCAGCAAGATAAAAAAAATGGAGCCTGACTCAGAATATAGTTTTGTAGTATAAATCCAATCACACTGCAGTTTTGTGAGGCAGGAAACTCACAAATGTCAACATCCAAACCGCTTTTCATATGTTTAAAAACAATTCAGTCAATAAATCTGACTGTTGGCATGCTAACAGATAAACACAAAGGTGATTTTCGGGTCATGAGTTCTGCTTGTAGTAGCAAAGATACTGCCCTTCAGCAGGACTGGACCAGCTTAGCTAATAAAGAATTGCACATTAAAAAATAAGCTGAAGTGATAGTGTTTAATGCAGATTCTGTGCAGCTTAAACTGTTGTAGCTAATTCAGGGTTCTACCATTAAAAACCTTCCCTCTTTTTCCTTAATTTGCCTAATCAAAACCTGTGTTTCAACCCATGTTATCTAGAGTAGCTGCCACCAGGCAGCTGCTTGGATCAGGACCTGCTTTCAGTCCCAGAGCTTGGATCACTCTGATCCAGAATTCATATGTTGACTTCAACATCTGCTCCTAGCACTGTGGGACAAGGCTGAGTGTTACATGGCACTGGAGAAGAGGTTTAAAAAGAGTCCAAAAATGCAGCATGTGGCTGTGGGAGAGACTTGCAGTTGTAAAAGCCATGTCTGACTTACAGGGGACTCAGTATCCTTTTGTTTTAGAAGTTACTTGTGGATATCTGCAGTAGTTACGAGAAGAATGGCTCCGATGAAGGGTCCTGGGTCTGCTGGAAGCTGGGGCTTTAATGCTGACTTCTCCCCCTGTGTGCTGGATGTCACTTTTCTCTAAAACAAACAGTTTCTCTTGTGTTACTCTGGTGGGTCTCTGCAATCCCTTGATGCTCCTTGTCTCCCTGTGCCTTTGCAGATCTGCACAACGCGACCAACCTGCGGTCGCGGTCCCTGTCGGGGACAGGGCGCTCGCTGGTGGGCTCCTGGCTGAAGCTGAACAGGACAGATGAAAACTTTCTACTCTATGCACACTTAACTTACATCACTTTGCCATTGCATCGAATTTTAACAGGTGAATTTTGGCGTGTGTTGTGCAAAAGCAGAGTCCTTTGGTTCTTAGACAGCCTTCTGTGTTGGGGGCTTTTGCTGCTAAATCAGAGGAACAGGTATTTCTCTGCACTGTATATATGGATTGATTTCAGTTTAGAAGAAATGATGAATTCCAGTAAAAATTGCTCCTCTGTAATTAGGGATGGACTTTGAACAGTGTTGCAGCAAAATAATTACTCCTTATGATAATCGTGTTGATAATCTTAGAGCAAGTTAGCTGCAGTTACCAAGCTCACTCACTCTCCCACCACAGGCCTTTTGGAGTTCACAGGCGATGTATTGTTCCTGCTGGCATTTAATAGCTGCTCAAGTGGGTGGCACAAATGCTCCCTGCTCAAATATTTGCTTTGTTCTTGAGCGTCCTCTCTGAGACTTCATTTGTCGAACATACGGTTGCAGGAGTTGAAGTATATATTGAGATGCACAGAAATAGGACGTGAAATGTCTGGGCTCCAGGGCAGAATTTTCCTCTGCAGTTTTTCACTACCCACATTTGTTTTAAGTTGACACATCAGGTAGAGCCTGTTTCCAAGGCCTGTTTGTGATCAATGCACTTGTGCCAGTGGCAGCATTCCAGGAAGCAGGAGCATTAGAAGTGAGGCAGGGTGAAGTGGGAAAGGTGCTCATCCCCCTGGGAGAGGCCTGTACCAAGATATTAAAATCCCAGTGACAGTGATCAAAGTGTATTTTATCATGTCTTGAGTTTATACATATTGATAAGATTTCTCTCTGTGCTAGATAGTCCCACTTCTGTCAGCTGCTCCTCATGTCTCAGATGATGCAGTCCTTTAATCATCTTTGTGGCCCTTCACTGGACTCCCTCCACTGTGTTTAATTTTTTATAAGTGTGGCTGGAGCCCTCTGGAGCTGCAGATCAGTTTTTACTCATGCCATCCTCTTTGTGGAGTTGTGTTTGATCAAACACTTAATTGTGTGCTCCCTTCTCCTTTGTTCTCTATGTAGCCTTCAGAAGGACATAGCAGCCCAGTTTCCAGTTTTCCCAGTGCACTGCCTTGCCAGCATGTTGATTTTACTGTCATATTTAAAAAGATGCCCATGATCATGACAGAAATTTTACAGGTTCATATTCTGTCACATTTGGACAATATGGAGAGGGGCAGCCAAAAAGAGGAGTGGCTTTTATGGTAGCTTTTTGAGTGCAGAAATGTAGGCTTTGGGCTGTAGAAAGGATGAACCAGTTGAATTATTTGTCCCCACATCTTCAGATCCAGAAGTCTCTCTAAGGGGCTTGGGGATGTTGCATTTCTCCCTTCAAGGAAGGGGAAAAAAACCCTTGGCATCTCTGGTTCATGGCACTTAAACTTGTCTCCCTGGAAGATCCAGCCACCTCGAGTCTGACACGAGTTGCTTCATCCCAAAATAAACGCTCGTAGATCAGCTGTCCTCTCCACGTGCTGGGCTGGATTTGCAGTTTGCCATCTCTCAGTCCCTCCCAGCTGCATAACTCGGGCGGTTCAGGTTGCTGCTGGGCTGTGCGGCAGTCCGCGGGGGCATCCCCAGTCCTGCGGGCTTCCCGGGGCCCTGGCTGCTTCCAGCGGCTCCCTGAGCCTGCCCTGTGTTTGTGTCCTTGCGCAGATATCCTGGAGGTGCGGCAGAAGCCGATCCTGATGACATAGCCGAGCGGGCCCAGCCTGGAGCCGAGCTGCCAAGTGCCTACGCACAGCGGGTTCCCGTGCTAGCACTACCACCTAGTGTCGGAACGAAACCTCCGCGGGAAAAAGGGAAGTCCAGGAATACCAGCCGATCAAAAGTGCCTCTTTCTTCCTTCCTCTGCTGTCACACACCGAATGCCCACGTCGCTGGAGTGTTTCTGACTGGGAGAGGACTCTCAGCAAGACAAAACGAGAAGGGGCTGCGTTTAAACCGAGTCAACACTTTATGGACAGTTTGCTACTGTGTTTACTTTATAACTGAGGAACCAATCCTATGTACAGAATGTGCTAAACTTTATACTCTTTGGGAGAAACATTCTGGGAATTTCCTACTGACTTGCTAGCGGACATAGTTCCGTAGACTCTGGCCGTGTGCTCTCCTCGCGGGAACGGCTTCGTGTGTGTGCGCTGGGGGGGTGAAGGGATGAGAGAGTCACGTCCTGCTGAGGGAAAAAGAGCCTACAGAGATACCTTGCCATTTTGGTACGTGCAGCAGGGCAGGTCAGAGCTTAAAAGAGGCTGAAAATGTTCCCATTTTTCGTGTGTCAGTGTTAGGACAAGTGAACTCCGCTGACAGATTTCCCTATCTACCAAAGAACAGCAACATTTTCATCCTCAAGAGCTGGCTAAGAAAACGAGCCAGGGAAAAGAAGGCTAAAATGTGCTGCTATAGTAAAGCCGAGGTTCGTCTCCAGTACTAATGCTGCTTATCTCTCTCAACTGAGTCAATGCCAGTTTGAGTCTAAAGCAGAAAAACAGGAGGCCATGATTGGACTCCAGGGCCTAAAACCTTCCCAGTAACCAACATCCTCCTGCATGCACTGGACTTGAGAGTGTGTAGAGTCGTCCTTGTGGTGCCATTTGGAGCCAAGGAGGGCATGAGAGCTGATTAATGGTCGAACAGCTTGCCCAGATCCTCCATCTCCTGGTTGTTGCATACTGAAGCACAGAGAGTTTTCTGGAAATACAAAAGATGGAAACCTAGTTCCGTTCTGAAAAGTGACTAAAAATTGCATAATGGGAGGTCTCAAAGTGGTGTGTCAGGAGCTCTCAGGAAAACAGCCTTATGTTTACACATGAAGTGCAGCTCTCTCTAAACAGCAAAACTTTGCTGTCCTGGATATGAAAACAAAACAATTGAATACTGAGACTACTGTGCTCTGGCTCACTCTTTTGGTACAGGAGCCAGTCCATACTTGAGTTTATTTAGGACTGCACAGCTGGCACAGCAGGAGGAGGGCTGACGTGTCTTGGGGCACGTCAGACTCCCAACACGCACAGAGGGAGAGCAAAGATGCCGTTTTTGTCACTTTTCAGACTCTGAGCACCCAAACCTGATGCTGTTGCTGCAGTTACCAAATGGCACGTGCTCTGAGCCTGGACCTTTGTCTCCCTCATACCTGGCCTTGCCCAAGTGCTTTGCTGTTGTTCTCTCAGTAGCATCTAATGACTTGACCTCTCAAACAGGACTTTGTGCTTTTTTTCCTCAGGCTAGATGCCATGGAAATAGCTCCACTTCAACATAAAGGCAGACTAAATTTGCCATTCAGCCCACCATGGTGACTCCAGCATGGTAAGGAGGTCTGTCTGTGTTTGAGGCCAGGCCTGGGAGCTGTCACCTCAGCCCAGGGTGGCAGCAGTTTTTGCACCGGCAGCATGAGTGTATGACAGGGACAGCTGACCACTTCTAGTTGGCTTCAAATGTGTTACAGCAGCTTGAGGAAATGTTCACTTAGTCATTGCCAGCACAGCCACTTTTCACTGCAGCCTTGGCCGGTGCCTGTGCACCACGAGGTTGCGTGAGTGTGCACGTGAGGGTGTTCCCACCAACCTGACTGCCCCAGGCTTTGTCCCTGAGCCAGGGCAGACGTGGAGTCCTCACTCAGCAGCTGAAGGGCCCTCTCAAGGACCTTGCCAGGCAGCCTGGTGCTTGCCTGAGATCCCCAGGTAGTCAGTGCCTGATGTCAATCAGTACAAATGTTCTCCCTTGGCCCAGGCTGGGAATTAAACCACTCCTCAGCTAGAAAACGAGCCTCTCAATGTGCTCCTTATTCTGCACTTCCGTACTGCTGGACTGGGCAAACCAAGTGCTTGGTTTTCCTTCAGATACTCACTGGGGAGGGAAGGGAGAGAGGGCTCGTATTTGTGCTCCTGATGACAACTGATACCTTCCAGTCAGCCAGCCAGAGGAATAACACATGAGAAAAGGAAATGTATCCAGACAGGAACTCCAGTAGGTGCCTGAACACTTCTCAGTCGACAGGAGTTCGTAATGCTCCCTTGGTGTTGTGTATGTGTTTAAGTAGCTTCATTTTTGTGTGATTTGAAAGACTGAGCAAATCTTGCTGTGTAAGGTCTCAGAGCAGATGAGGAGTGATTCAGCAAATCTGAGTGATTCCAAGCCAGTGCTTTAGTTTAAAGGCAGAGTTACTGAAGGTACAGCTCAGATCCCACACCTGTCACGCAGGAGGTATCGTCTGCTTTGTTACATGTACGTGGGTGCATTTTGGTGTCTAGTGTTTGAAGGGCTGCAGTGTCCTAAAAAAAAATCAGTTTATTTCTTGTATCTTGCTCGTGGGATATGCTATAGGTACGTGGAAATCTCACCTTTTCTTGTAGAAAAGGACTACAGGTATGCCCTTGTGGCCATCCGTTGAAAATAGAGGTCAAAAAGTGTACTGAATGTCAATAGTGCTTTTCAGAAACAAAGATGTGCCAGATTCTCAGCTATTCCTTCTTTAATCAACTGACTGGGACTTCTTATGTATAGCCCGTTGTTCCCACTTTCTGTTATCAAATTCCACATTTTGTTCTGCTTTTAAACAAACCCTGAAAGTTATAATTTATTGTCCTTGTGTGGACAGACTGACGGGGAAGCTCATCGAAGTTTTGCTTGGGTCAGGATGGCACAGCTGGCCCCTTAGCATGCTATTGCACTGCACCAAAAAAGAAAAGGGAATGTTCATAGGAACCTCTCACCCCATTAATTTGGAGGGTGGTTAATTCTGTAGCTCCAAAGCAGTAAAGCATTTTAAGCCTCTGTTGGCCATTTAAATATTTACTGGGGATGAAGCTGGTGTGTTCTGCAGGCCACGGAGGCTCTTTGGCTCTGAAGTGTAGGAGCACAGTGGGTTCCACTGGTTATGATGGTGTTTGAGAATGCAGCACACTTAACACACTTGGGAAGCTTTGCAGAACAGCTTTATTTATTTACAGCATCCCACTGCACCTCCTTGCTCAGTTAACTCCTTCCATCCTGCCGCCCATTCACTCCGTCTGGAGATGGAAGCTTGAGCCCTTCATGGATGGTGTGTATTTTTAGGTGTCAAGTGCAAGGATGTGAACCTTCTCACCCTTTGCAGGCTTTTCACTGCAGTCAATTTAACAAGTACAAAGCCTTTTTTATTTCTTTTTTTTTTTTTTCCAGAAATCTCTTAAATCAGCTATTTTGTATTAGCAGATTATTGCTCTGCCTTAGAGACATCACGTGTGTGAAGTTGTGTTCTCTGACTGCTAGCCAGCACAGGGTGGATTCCAAGTCTCCTCTTAAAAGAAGCTGTTTTTAGAAGCGCCACAAGTCTTTCAGCTGTCTGGGCTAACCCAGTCTGTGTGGTCCCTGCTCCTTCCCTTTCCTTTTTCCTGGTGTTCATTGTTTACAAGGCCTGGGTCGCTGTCACTCGCTTTTCCATTTCTGGGCACGGTGTGCTCTCCAGAAAAGAGATTTGTTTGCACAGGTTTTTCCCAAATTAGGTTCTTACTCAAGTTTTAATTTAGACAGTGAAGTCCTTGGCTCTGCAGACAGATTTCTTCCAGCAGACCCTCATGTGCAGAATGCCGTGTGGTCACTGAAGTTCTGTGTGGATGTGGAGTCGAGAGAAATAGTCTGTGCTCTTAGACTATTGACCTGCTTCTTGCCAATCCTTAATTATTCCCTTTCCAGATGATTGCTTGTCCTGTGTTTTGTAGTCTGAAACTTCTCCATATTAAAGACAGATGTAAGACAAAACCTTCGGAAGTGCCTAAGCCCTGTTGTTACCCAGTGGGGTTTAAGAACAAATTTTTATTTAGGAAATTTAATGTATTAGTCCTAAATTCTGTCTGTGTTGTGTGTAGCAGTGTCAGGCAATGACACGTTTAAAGTTCTTGGAAGAACCATCCATCTCTTAGGGACTCGCCCTTTGTGTTTGAAAGGCTCTCATGGTTTCCAAAGGTCACAGCTGAAAGCTGTGGAAAATGGATTTCCCGTGGTCACAGCAGTCAGAGGTCTGGGAATGCCTTACTGTGTCCTGTGGGGTGTGCCTGGCAGCGTGTGGTGCTGGTGTGTAGGGGTTCTGTGTCACAAGTAGGTGCCGTAGAATCCAGTTAAAGGCATTGTGGAGTAAGAAGCTTTTACACCAAACCTTAAAGGAGGAGTATTTTACACCAGAATGTAGCTGTTGGGATCCCTGGTCAGGGTAACACAAGTCTGCGAGCGGGTTGCAATGTTGAATGTTCTCTGTGTAAATATATAAATATTCTCAGCCTCATTTTCTCAGCCTAACACATGTTGCATGGTTTCGGTTTTATTTGCCCCATCGGTTCATCAGTGTTGCTTAAAAGGTTATGGGTTGGAAATCATGCTGGCACTGTACTGAGCCCTGTGAACAAAGAGCAAGGAGAACGTTGTGCACCAGAAACAAAGGTGACTTTGTGTATGGCAGCAGTAAAGAAATTGTTGGACCCTGCAGCCAATAAACAGACCTCTTAAATGACCATGGATCTGTTATTTGTGTTTTTTCTCAGTGCTCAGTCTCTGACAACTTGACACTGGGTAAGGGAGAAGAAGGTAAGAGTCAGTGTGGTCATGAATTTGTTTGGGAAAGCTTTTTGCCTTTAGAACAATCCTTTTAAACTGATCCACCTTTAATTGCATAGTCATTAACATTTAAGTTTGTGCAGTGCGTGATAGTGAGGGCTGATGGCTGCAATGGTTTCTTACTGATTAATTCTGGAAGAACTTGGGTGAGGGTTTGTGCAGTGTCACAAGAAGGAGCTCCCCCTTTATCTCTGCACTGCCTTAAATTGTGTGTACCCAGCATTTCAGTGTGTGCTGATTCACCCCTGCTCTGTCCCCTCCCATCTCCCCCGGGCATTAAAGTGTGGTTGTGTTTGTGGTTCTGCTTTTCCTGCTGGGGAGATTGAGCAGGAGCAGTTTACAAGTCTACAGGCTTTTCCAAGTCCCGCACTCAGCCTGTTCATCCAAACCCTGCGGGAAGCAGCGAATGCCTTAGGCCTGCACCCAGTGTGGAGGCTTGGCTTTGCTCCCGAAGGACAGGAGGGTGGCCAGAACCCTCTTTGATCACTGCAAGTGTCAGACTGGGTTTCCCTTGGAAAGTGACAGTGATGGATGTGGCATCAAGGAGCAGGAGGAGTTATTATCCAGGCTTTCATCTCAGCACGAATTTGGAATGCCGTGCTCCCTGCTGTGGATGTCCACGGTGCCTTGCCCGGCACAGGAGGAGATCAGCACAGGTGGTTGGTCACAGGAGTCATTTCTGACCTCACTGTAAAGGTAAGGAAACGGAGATTTCATAAACTGCCAGATTAATTAACTTGGGTATGTAATCACCATTTTCTCTTCAGTGTTAGGAATTTGCCTTTTGCAATGGAGAAACCACCTGCAAGTTTTCCCTGGAATTGCAATCAACAGAATTGCCCCAAGGGCCCACCAGTTCAGGTAGAGCTCCAGATGTAGTTTAGACCAAAGATTTTGTACTGTGTTATGCCATCTGTGCTTTAAGGTAGTAAAGCAAAGTCACACTTTTTCCTCAGTGGTACTGCCCAAACAGGAAAATTCTGTTCATATCTTTGAGGCCTTTGCAGACTTCCAGACTTGATTCTTTTCAATGTCACCTCTCAGTAAAGGTTAAGATGTCCCACCAAACTAATTATGTTCAGGATGCTCAGGTGCAAATAAGAATTTCTAAACCATAGCTTAAAAAATGAGCAGTACACAAACCCACCACAAACATGGCTAAGTATACTGATGGCTACTTCAAACCATGTAAATTCTGCTTCTCTTTCTTTATTCAAAAAGTCCTAGTCAGTTTGGGTAGACATGAGGCTGTTGATCCAAACTGCATCCTTAACAGTGGAGCACGTGGGGTTCTCAAATCATGTAACTGGGGGGTTATAGGAATATTATAGGAATACAGGGGATATTGGGACAGCTTTTGCTAACCATGAAGTGTATCCTGGTGCCAGGAGTAGCTCCCAGGTGTGGGCATGCTGTGGAGATCTCCAGGGTGGGCTGAGCAGCAGGAAGAGCTGACAGGTGCTCCCATGTGCTGAGGGTTGGAAGATGAGCTGCACTGGGCATGACAAGTCTGGGGGCATTTATTTGGGACGGTGATTGGATTTGGGGGTTTTGTGTTGCCAAACTGTCACAGACCAATGAAGAGAATAATCACGTTGTGGCCTGACTTTAGGAGAGTCCTTCTAGGCAAGATCTAAACTAAGTTCTGCAGAGGGCCATCAGGCAAACCCAGATTATGTGGCTCCTAAATCCTTAAATGCTCAGCTGGAGGGTTTTAGAGGTACTGGTGTTCTTTCTCTAGTCCTCACTGACTTTGCAAGGGGGAAGCATTTGGCTCAACTGGCTCCAGGTTTGAGTGAGGAAGGGCCAGGGCCAGACATTACTTCTTTCAGCAGCAGGGTTTTCCAGGCAGTTGACCTGCAAGCAGCTGGTTGTCCAATTCATTTTACTAATAGTGTTATGCAATCACAATGACAGCGATTGACACAAGACAAATGAATCTCCCATTCATTTATTCACATTTTCCACGGATTGTTGTACACATCCTCAGTGTACCAGAACTAATGAAAACATTGTTACAAGTTATGTCAAACTTAAGTATACACTGAAAAATTCAGAGCATTTTGAAACCTATTAACAACTAACAAATCATCACATTCAGCATTTTCATTGGATTTAGACTAGCTCATGCCACTTCAGTTGTTTAATGTCAGTTAATTTCTGCACACAGGCACCAGCTACAAAATTTTCTCAAATGCAAATAAGTTAAGGCATCAGAAAGGAAGTCTTTAAGGACATTTTAAATGTTAGAGTGCTGCAAAGGGAGCTGAACTACAGTTTGTAACAGCAAAGCAAACCTTGTGATTGGTTTCTACAACATGTTCATTGGAACTGTAAATTTAAATTAAACTTTTACATCCATCAACCAAGAGGAATTACAGGAACACACTGTTGTACTCCCAAATAGATCATCTGAAGTACATTACAAAGGAAAAAAAAATCCTTGCATATTGCAATTTAATATTTTAAAATAAAATTCAAACCAAGTGTAATAATCCTCCCTTGGAGATTATTCTGAGAATTAAAAAGCAGAGATCTTGATTTTTCTGGGTGGGGAGTGAGAGGGAAAGCAAAGATTTCTAAGCAGCTGAAACTTCAAAATCAGAGTCGCAGGAGGAAGGGACGATCCCTAAGACACTCGGACACCTACGGAGAGCGAAGGCATTAACGCAAACCATGGCAGGAACTTGCATCTTTAACATCAGGTGTCTGATATCCAGCTGTTAAATACATCAAATGTCTCCCAAGATACAGGAATGCCTCCTGGAGTAGGAATTCTGACCAAAATTCCTTCCTTGGATAGCATGAGCCACTTTGTTATGAAGGCATTAGTATGTTGATGTCTGTGCTCTTCACTAATGTTTGCTTTTAACTCATTTTAGGCCTCTTATTTCTATGTTATAATCTCTGACCTTTTACAGCATTCGTGTATTTTAGTATTTTTTAACTAGAAACTGGAGCATCATCAAAAATGTCTTTGCTCTGACAGTGCTGCAGAAGGGCTGTGCACCAAGGGAAAAGTGTGTGACTTCCTGCTCCATAATCCACATAAAGGCAGGGTCACCAGAATTGATGTTGATTAAAGTCTGATCTGCAGTAAAATGCTTCCCCATTCTTTTAGGGGCAACTTTCCCCATGTAAATGTTTACAGCTGTATGTTTGTGCATATATTTGACACGCTAATGAATACAGCATCCCAATTATTTACCTTCGCCTGCCTTTACTGATAAATGCATACACTGAAGAATTCAGGTGTCTCATCTCAGTCTTGCCCACAGCTAAGAGAAGATCTGACTAGCTACCGTGCCTATGGTAAGGCTGAATTCTTTGCAACACAATTTATTATTCTGCTACTTATTTTTCCTTAGACTCTGTGCTCCCCCTGGAGGCAGGGCAGAGCTGCACTGTCAGAGCTGGGCCACTGTGTGTGCAAAACCCCTCAGCTGCCCCACTGCAGGGGCACAGCAAGAGGACAGAAGGGCAAGTTCTGTCTGTTGGTCCCTATTTGTACGGATGAAGGAGCAGTTTCCGAGCCGGGAGCTTTCGGAAGCAAACGAACACAAGGCCGAGCCCACGGACACACCTGGACAGAGCTGCTCTTCAGGGGATGCACAGCCAGAGCTCTGCTCTACCAGCCTGCCTGCAGAAACAGGGTCAGACACCACTCCAGAGACAAATGCAGATTTAACTGAGCCCTTGGACCTGAGACCGGAGCCTGGACTGAAGTGGCAGGGATTGTTCTGCTTTTCCTTCATGCACAGTGAGCACACACACCCTCCAATTCAGGGAGCAGCAAGACTTAGCTGTTTTTTTTTTAAAAAGCATCTTATTTTGAGGAAAGTAATATCGCTGACTTTTAATGGTTTAACTACTGAGCCAGATGCAGAAAGAAACCCCCAAAGGCACCAGTTTATATTTCAAATAATATCTGAAACAGCATCTAAGCTCCTTTTACACTTGAGTGTTAAAAATGCAGTTCCTGTAGCCAAGTGTAACTGAAATATGAGCAAAGGCCTTGGTTTTTGAACTTTGGTCAAGAGGGCTATAGGTCCTACCCAGTTTTTCCTCCTTTTAGTTCAGAGGGGAAAAAAAGGCCATAACCTGAATTGTGCAGTAAATTAGACCTAGAGGCAGCTTTTGTCCCCCCAGAGCAGGGGGACAGGTGAGATGTGCTGCACCTCAGCAAATGGTGCTACTCCTTTTTCCCGGCCCACAGGATGCCCACAGGGTGGACTTCCAGACCTCCTGTGGGAATTTTTTTAAGAAAGGGGGGTTTTCCTGTCTGTCACATTAGCCAGAGCCAGACTGGCATGTCTGTTCCATTTTCCAGAGCTGGGCCAGAGAGCACTTCAAGTTTAACATGAACACTGAGCTCTCAGAGAGGTCCCAGAGTTGGGAGTGCAGCAGTAAACCAATTACTAGGGAAGGAGCTTCCAGCAAACGAGATTTGCAAAAGAAAAGGATTAAACCACCAAACAGAGTCTGACATAACGCTAAGATGGAAACCAAGACCAGAATTCACATTCTGATCTGCGAATTATTGCCACGTGGGTAATTTTAACACAGCTGACAACTAAGTTCTGGATTAACCCAGCGCTCCCTGCGTGCAACAGAAAGCTTGTCCTAAAGCTGCACATTGTGCAGCAGGGCACTGCAGCTTTAGCACAGGGGTAAGGAAGGGCCAGAGGCAACACAAAGGTCTACAACAGCCCTGAAGTTTGGCTGTGGGAAGAGCTCTGCTCAGCGAGTACCAGCAGCAGGACAAACACAACACGTACAGCTCCGCCGCAGCCGGGGTGCAGGTGTGGCCCCAGGATGGAGGACAAACACCTTGGAAGGACCATTGTGGAAGTGCAGCCCTTGGCCTCTGTTGTCTCAGAAGCCAGGGGATGCTGGTGTGGTCCCAGATAAAATGTCTTCCAGTTGTCTGCTTCTACTATTGCACATCATGAGCTTGTTGCTACAGTAAGGACAGAACTGACAGTTCTTCTCTAGGAAACACCACTGTCAACAGGACTACACAAGCAAATTTTCTTGTCACCATCTGCAGTCTCTGAGTCCCAAAAGCATGTGGGTCTGTAAGAGTTCAGACACAGCACAGTACACATCATCAGTGGTGGGGTGCAGTCTTGTCTCCCAGTCAGAAACCAGTCTCACCAGAAAGAATACAACAGACCAATCAAAATTAAAAATCTGGAGTCTACAAAGTTTCAACAGGTAAACTTGGACATCCTCCCTTCTCGAAGCAGGAGGTGGTTGCACTGCATCAGTCTGTGAGGAAGCTCTGGTACCGTGTTTCTGTACTCGGATTTTTAGTCCATTTGGTCGAGCGGTGCTAAAAACATAGGCCTGGATTTACATCCATGTGCTTTATCCAGAAGAGGTCCTGCATTTAGACACTGAAAAATGAGGGAGCACAGTCCAACACTTGTGTTCTATTAAAGCTTTTATTAGCTAGTTTAGCTTTTCCTCACATAATTTTTTCCAGAATTCCTATAACAGTTCTTAATATCAGAGTAAAGAGTTAAATGTTCAAGTGAAGTTAAGGAAGGAAAAAAGAGCAGCAGCAGTTTGGCAACAATTCCTCAAATCACTGACTGCAACTTATTTAAGCCTCCTTTTTCTCCAGTAAGATTTTGTGCAACTCATCTGCATCCTCACTTGTTTTCACCCTTATTAACAGGGTGACAGGAGCAGTCGGGTTCTTCTCGTCGATCGGTGGATTAGGGACACAAACTATGAGAACGTTGTTCTTCCCGGTTCTTGTGCATGGCATCTTAGGTGGAACTAGGACATTCAACAGTATGTTTCCTGCAGGTGAGGAGGGGGGAAAAAACGACCATTAGCCACTGTTCAGCTTTTACTACGATGCACTGTTAGTATAGGTACTAAACAGGCATTTAGGATGGTTTGGAAGGAAGGCAACTCACAAACATCAGGTATGTTTGTCTTATTCTTCCCTGAGAATCTGCTCAGGCCCATTGTTTTCAGATTTCCTTCTTCACCAGGAATGAGGAAATCTCTGAAAATACTGTGCCCTCCTTCTTGAGAGGGAGGAGCCTGAAGGGTATCAAATGATAGCAGGGCCACACAGGGAAAAGGCAGAAGGAGCAAGGGAGGAATCCAGTCCCAGTGCTTAGTGCTGACATCAGATGCAGTTCAGAAGCAGGAACAAAACGTTAGTTCTGATGCAGACTGGGGCGTTAATGTGAAACAGAACAAACCAGGGTGCAGGAAGTACTTTGTATCCCCAAATCCTCCCACAGAGCTGGTGTGGTCTGTGCTAGGTTACTGACAGCAGCTCTGTGGCAACTTGTTAAACCAGGTAGTGAGTTAAGAGAGCAGTGAGCATGAGAGCTCCAGGGTTAGTGGGCTACTAAACACCAGCAAACAAACTCCAGTCTGGTTCCACAGGAGACACACACATTTATAGACCTGGGAAATAGCTCAGAACATGGCAGCAGAATTAGGGAAAAGTCAGTCTTCACCTCCCTTTTGCAGTTCAGTTTTTCAACACAGTGAGATTTTAGGAAAGGAATACAGCACTATGTGAAGACAGCAAAAAGGAAAGTGTGTATCACTATGACTGCAGCAGCTTCTAGAAACCCCCACTTGGAATCCCCAAGCTCAAATATCCTAGTGTGTGAGCTGGAGAAAAAGGAAAGCCTTCCTAATACCTGCCCGTGGATGAAGGCAGGAGGGAGCTGAGATTTACCCTGGCCTTCAGTGCAGCCTGGCTTTAGTCCTCAGGGATTCTACAGCCAGAGCAGATACTCAATTTTATGGAAGCTGGACCTTAAGCCACGCTTCAAGGCCACTCAAGCCAGGGATGAAGAAAAGCTTGTAAAAAAGTGTGGGGGAGGAATTCCCAAACATACACCATAACCTTTACTCCTTGCACGGCTTCATGAGCTCTCTTTTGTAATGCTCAGGAGAGGCATCCAAGTGCTTGTTCAATACTTGAAATTATTCAGAGAAATAAAAAGTAGAAAGGTTTTCAGTAATTGTGTCTGTTATGCTGTATAACCACAAAAATATCCTAATGCTTAGCAAGGAATTTCACACCAAGACTTGCTACTGGAAGAAGTTTACTTACCTAAATTGGTATCTGCTCGGACTAGGAGTTGAGTTTTTTCATTTCCTGCTGGTTTTAAGTGTAATGTTCCTACCCCTTTTTCTTTAAATTCATTTTCCTTTTTGTAAAACAGTTTGCACCTGTGGGGAAAGCAATAAACTCAAAAACCTTGTTTGTGCAGCCATGTAGAGATTAAAGACATAACAATATCTCCCCAGTACACCAAGTACAGGTACCCAGCTGACTCACAGTAACAATAACCAGGAGTTAACATAATGTAAAATAATCTTTATTCTTCTTGACCTTGTTTCACGGGCTAACAGACAGCACTTGCAGTTCAAAGAGAAAGGCGATTATTTCTTTCAGTACTGAAATGACATATGTACTACTTTCAGGGAAAAGTAAAGTGCGGAGCAATCTGTACTCAGGGTCTGCAAGGAGCAGTAACTGTATAAGCTACTTTACAAAACACTAATTACCAAGAACTTGCTGTAATGTCCCGAAGTCATGGGAGAACTTTTAGGTACAATTTATAAACATTTTTAAGTGAAGCTCTAATAACCTAATAAACTATTCTTAATAAATCAGCACCCACCTTCTCTCAGATAAAACTAAAGGCTTTTGGTAGCAGGACAAATTCTGTGCAGAGTGTCAGTTACTTGGACTACTGCTTCTAGTGCAGCTGGTCTCATTTTGAGCTTAAAAGCACAGCTTGTTCACTTCGTCACACAACAATCAGCATTTTCCAGCTGAAGAGTCTTACTTTAGGCTGTGCAAAGAGCTGAGCAGCTGGTGGATTTTCCAGCAGCACAGTAGGACATTTTTTGTGGTAGCCCTGCAATTTAAACTTAGGAAACCTGAGGAAGGCAGGAACATCTTCACTTGTAAAAAACAGATCACAACCACAACACCAACTATTACTGTTGTGTCCAAGATCCAGAAGAATTTTACTAAGACATTACAAATTCTTGCCTGTAATGAACTTTTTTAAAAGTTCCTACTCTATATGGATTCCCAACAAGCTTTATCAATTGGGAAGTAAAGAACATGTCCTTAATCATGGACTGCACTGAAGAATAGCAATATGCAGGTATGAATATGCAGGTTTTCCAAGTCAGAGTCACTTACTTCTTTGAGTAGAAAGCATCATCCTCTTTTATTTCATTAACAATGACTTTTGGTGGCTCTTCTTCCTCCTCTTCTCCTCCTTCAAACAGAAAGTTTGAGTTATGTTAATGTTGTGAGCACAGAGCCTGCAGGGTGTTTCTGGCACTTAGAGCTGCCTTGTGCACACCATGTTTGACAGGGGCACGTGTGGCCAGAGCACATTTCAGTCCCTGTGGGCTCTGCAGCAGCTTCAGCTACAAAAAAAAGGGTTACTTGCTTTTCCTTCAGCCCCTTGAACAACTCCATCCTCATCTTCAGTTCAAGTGGGGTGAAAACACCTAACCCCCACCAAACAATCAAACCCCAAAAATACAAAGCTTAATTAGTCAAAACCTTTGGGTTTAAGAGAAAGCAGTTTTCACATTTTAAAGAATGTGCTCCACAAATTCAAGTAAAGCTCCATAAAAACTTCCAACAGCCAGGTTTAACTTGGAGGAAGGCAATTAGCTGTGGGAATGACAGCCAAGAGGCATGGCAGATTATGCCTTTCCAATCCCTCAACTCCTAGGAATTCCATCAGCCCACTGTACCCAGTATAGGAAAAGAGCAAAGCTGTCAGGTACTATGTAACTGTGGTGGCCTTACAGTCTGTTAAATAAAATGACACAGTTGTTCTGTATCTCGTGCATTTTACCATGGGAATCTCTTCATAAAGCTACCGGGAAAAGCAGAGGGATCAAAATGTCCAGCAGACTCAAAGGTGAACATACCAGCTGCTTAAAATGTCATCTCTCTTCTTGAGATCCAACCTAACCCTGCCCTGACACAGCTCCATGCCATGATCTCGTTCAGCTTACCCCTGCTGCACCTTTGCCGTATCCTTAAGTGGCACACACTCACAGGTTATAATTAAAGAAACTATAAACAGAAATAAATAGAATTTACCTTTCTCATCGGTATTGCTGCTTTCTGCCTGAGCTTCCAGTAAACTGGTGGGTGCTGCAATGACAGACTTGGCCTGGCTTGCGTCTTTTCCAAACAAACCCGAATTCCCAGGAGAAAAGGAGAAACTACTGAGTGTTCCTGAGCCCAGGGAACCCAGAGCAGGGCTGTCAGAGCTCTTGCCGAAGTTAAAGGAGACGGCTGACGCAGCTCCTAGGGACGGCTCCTTCTTCTCGGACGCAGCCTCAGCCTTCCTGTCGGTCGTCTCCTCGGCTTTGCCGCTGCTGAACAGGAATGCTGAGCCCTGGAGCTTCGTGCCCCCGAAGGCAGGGGCAGCCATGGCGCCGGGGGCATTGGTGGGTTCGCCCTCGGAGCCGCTGTCGCCGCCGTGCTGCTGCTCGATGCTGGCCAGGTAGCGCTCGTAGTCCCTGAAGATGGGCGTCAGGTCGCACAGCGGGTTGCAGTTGACGTGTTTCACGATCCAGTCGCGCACAGAGCAGTTGAGGGCGGCCAGCTGTTTGTGGTACGAGCCCTGCCTGCCCCCGTTGGCCTTGGTCTCAGCAAACACCGTAGCACCGGGGCCGTTGGACATGGGCGACCCTGCTACAACAGGAACGTGGCTGAGAACGTTGTTTTCCCCCAGAAAGCAGAGCTCTCTGAAAAGCCCAACCAGCGATGCCAGTATTTCTTACCAAGTCACTCATCCCTGCTCAGCTATGCTCCTTCGGAGCCACAGGATATGCCCAGTTGGAAGGGACCCACAAGGACCATCCCGTCCAGCCCTTAGCCCTGCACAGGACCATTCCCAAGAGTCACACCCTGTCCCTGACAGGATCATCCAAGCACTCCTGGAGCTCTGGCAGCCTTGGTGCTGTGCCCACTGCCCTGGGGAGCCCGTTCAGTGCCCAGCCACCCTCAGGGGGAAAAATCTTTCCCTGAGATCCAACCTGACCCTGCCCCAGGTACTGCTGTACCAGTGAGCACACCGTGCTGTGACACAGACCCACATTTTAAATTTACAACAGTTAGTTTGTTCAGGGACAGACAAAGTAGATGGAGCATGCTAGTGAAAAAAAGAAGAGAAACCTTGTACAGAACATTAAAAAGTACAAGTTTTGTATATTGCCGAAAATTTCACAAAGGTTTTACAGCTTTACAAAGCCGTAACACTTACTTAATCAAAAGAGTCAAATTACCTCTTGCTACTTGTGCTTTAAAACACCCTGAGTGCACTAGCCCATGATTTTGCATGCTTTGAGTGGTTTCCATATAACATAGGCAGCAAACTAAGAAAACCCTCACAGAGTATTTAAGTTTCCCCTAATTTAGTCAAGCTCACTGAAATCTAAGTTACTCCAAAGTTCAAAACTCTACCATTTGTATTCTATAGCACATGGACTCCAAACTCCTGTGGCAGTGGTACATCTCCATCTCCAGCACAAAGGGACAGAACTGATATTCCTCAGGGACTTCCAATGCATAGGAGCTAGACTGGCCAAAGTATTCCAAGTGCCTTAAAATGTAGGTATGAATGTAACAGATAGAATTCTAGAAAGACTGTCTGCCATGTCAGGTGCACAGGAGAAAAGAGGTGAAGACTTCAGCGATGCAGCACATATTTACCAAGAATTGCAAAATATACAGAAACAAGATCTTAAAAAAAAAAAAAAAAGTCACATCAAGCAACTGCAATCTTACTAAATGGACAATTTCTATTAGCTATTTTTTTAATTAAATTTAAAGAATCGGGACAACTGTTAAACTGGAACATGTTCCCAGCTGCTTTATACTATTTCAAGAGTGTCTTAGGCCAGTTTCTTCCATTTCCATTTGTGCCTATAAAACTTCTACCTCCAGTATTAGAGCAAATGCAAATTTAGTTCCCACCTCTCAAGACTGCATGCATTTGATAACTTGTGCCTCCAGCAGCCTAAAATATTGTCAAGAAATCCCACAAGGAGGAATGAAGTCTCAAAACCTTAAAACAGAACTACAGGATGGTCTGAACTAATTTTTTCACTAATAAAACACAGATTTTATTGATGGATGTGTTCAGATATGCTTATTTAAAACTTACCAAATGCTGACTGTGTTTCAGGAGTCGTCTTCAAACTGCTGAAAGGAGGAGTGCTAGAGACAGTACTGCTTCCATTAGACAGCCCTTCCAAAGGCTTTATTCCTGCACCATTCCCAAATCCACCAAAGCCACCTCCTCCTTTTCCAGAAGGCAGTATAAAGCCTTTAAACCCTTTAAACGCTCCTCCACTTTCAGACTGGGGAGAGAAAAGACGAGAGACAACCAGTTACACACATCTCCTCCACACAAATCCCATCCCCACTCAGTATTCCCGATATCCCTGGTTTATTTTCAGCGTGTCATTCCGTGCATTACCGTGTCAGCTATGCCAACACAGTGAACAGCTTCCCTGTGACACACTGCTACTGCTTTTGGAGGACTCAGATGTTTGGTATGAAAATAAACTGGATCTAGGAAGCGGATACACGGAAGTTGTTCAGAGCAGCGGATGTGTTTGACTACCTATTTAGACATTCATAGCATGTTGTTTTCTTCAAATAATTACACAGCAATATATAATTGCAGGTTTATTTTCAGCAACTCTTAGCACTTAAAACCACAATTAAGAGTCTTAACACTTCAAGCCCCTCATCCAAAACAGCCTGTTTTGAAGTCACCTACGAAACATTTGTGATTTACCCAAAATATTCCAACATGACCAGTGGGAGAAGCAAAGACAGACTGTACTCGATCACAAAATGTCTATCTCTGCAGCCTTCTCATTACCCAGTTCTGAACACTGTCTTTACAACCATATTATTTTATGGCATAGTTTCTCATGTTTCTAAAAGCCCGTGTGATTAACATAGAAATAGGCACTGCCACTTTTAGGTACTGTTAAGTCTTCTGAAATATTTCTACGGCAAGTGGGCTTCCAGTGTCTCTGGAAAACCATCAAGAGGAGGAGAACTTCTGAGTTTCATCTGCTTTTGCCACTGAAGAAATGGCAAGGCTTACCAATTTTAGGTTGTATTCCGTTCTGACCTTGTGGGCTGCTTTTGCTTCCCTTTGTGCTTTACCTTTTCCAGTGCAGTCCCATTGATCATTGCTAGGTAGCGATTTTTACTCTGTCTCTCTGTAATATTGCAGTTAGGTGCAGTCTCCTTCATTACAGCATCGTGCTTGCTCCATGTAGGAACATCAGGAAATTTAAAGTTAACCTTTTTGTAAATATTTCACAGGTTTCTTATGCAGCCTCAGCTGTCCTGTCATCTCCTCTGCTTTTTAGACTTTGTCCAGCCTACTGTCCTGGCTTTGGCTGGGACAGAGTTAATTTTCTCCCTAGGGGCTGGTACAGTGCTGTGGCCTGGATTCAGGATGAGAAGAATGTTGAGAAGAGTTGTTCTGGTTGGTGCTGAGCAGGGCTCCCTGCAGTCAAGGACTTCACAGTGTCTCATGCTCTGCTGGGGTTAAACCTGATCCCTGTACTAGCCCTTCTCCCAGCTCTAGCAGCCTGTTCCCAGCCTCCTATTTCTTCTCCATCCACCTGGTCCCCTTTCTCAGTTCTGTTTCTCCTATTGCATTTGCCCCTGAATCTCTCCTGCTCAGCTCTTGCATCACCTTTCCCCAGCACAACCCTTTAATTAACACATTTGTGGCTAAAACTACTCAGGGCTAAGCCAGCTTCCTCATTTACACAGCCTGGACTGCAGGAGGAAAACCAAAAGCACAGGAGAACCTGTGTAGCTCCTAACTGTGCCTGGTCCCATCGCGTCCAAACCTGAGCAATAGGTACAGTTCCTGCCCTATTCCTAACAGGGTGCACGCCCTGTTCAAAGGATATCTGGTAGCAATAAATACAACAAAGCACTTGCCAGGGATTTCTGAAAGGACAACAGTTTGGCTGGACTGGGTTCATGCTTTCACAGGGACTAAACCTTTAACAAAGGCCAGCCTCCTTTCAATTTTCCATTTGTTACTGCAAAGAGTAGGAGGCACTAAAGCTCTTCACAGGGAAAGAAAAAAAGTAGAAGCATTCTTGACAAAAGACATGTTTACATCCTCGGAACAGCTTTATATTTTGGCTTTTAATAATTAAGCCTCCAAGACATCCCTCAGCCCTCCTATGGGTAACTAGGAACTTTCCATTTCCAGACTTCCACCTCTGCAAAGAATGGAAATAGAGAACTTCCAGTGCTGCTTTACCCATCTGCAGAGGACACTGTGCCTGAAACACTCTTCATTTTTACTTCACAAATACTCTCTTCACCCAGTCAATACCAATTAACCATTTCTGACCTTTTCCACGCCACGGAACAATAAGCCAAAACTCATTTTCACGTGTGAACTGGTGAGTGAAATGACAACTTCATGCAGCATCACCACAAGGCCAGGGAAGTAAAAACCTGAACCTGGTGCCATATTTTGCAGTTGAGTCCAGCCCCAACACTCGTGTCTAGTGACCACGTTACCTCTGATCCAACGTTCCGGCGCTTTGCCTTTTTAATGGCTCTGTTCTTCAGCACCTCCTCACTGGCCACTGAGAACGTTCCCACCTGCAGGAGCAAGCCAGGGAATCGTTAGTGGAATTCTCAAAATGCACACTGGTTTTTGAACACAACTCTAACCCTGCTCCCTAACAAACAAGGGAAGGAGTTAAAACACAACTCACCCCAAAAACACAGTAGTGATTAACTTGCCAATGACCTGGATGTTACTTGGTATTTGGAAACCTGCTGTACTTCAAACATTAGCAAAGGAAGCTAATGGCTCATTACTACCCTGTCATAACTGAGGAAATAAAGTTTTCTTATATTCCAACTCCTGGAAGAGTCGGTTTTATTTCTTACATTTACAGGCCTAAACATCTAAAACTTGCAGTAGGACAGAAGCAAGCACAGTTTGGTCAGAGATAAACACAGGCCATAAGTATGAAACACTAAACATGAAAATCTCTTTTTACCATCAGATGAAACGTAACATTTGACTGACTGCCCAATTCCTCTGGCTGTGTGAGGACATCCAGCTAAAATTAACGTAGTTCTGAAATTTACTATTACTGGCCCTTAAAAAGACCCACACAAGACATAAAAGAAAGTGATCTCAAGAAATCAAATCCGCTCTTCCTGTGAGCTCAATAAATACCTGTCAGAGGTTTAAAAGAGTCCAAAAGCATTTTAACAAGCCTGGGCTTCCCCCTAGAAATGTAAAGTTCCTTTCCCCTGAGCTACTGATGCCATTTTAAGTCTTAGGAGCTGCTTTGCCATAGGGTCTGCACATATTAGAAGCTTTATAAAAAGCAATTTTATAGAATGCACTTCTATAAAATTACCTTTAATCGCTACACCCCTAACCAGTTTTACTGCAGGTTTTACCCACAAAATGAACAGCATATGTCACTAAGTATTCTCCTACCTGCAGAGGTGCTGGTCGGGAACCAATGCTTAACTTACCTCCTCAGCTTCGTCCTCCTGATCCCAGTTTCGGTCAGTCAGTTCCTTCTCTGCAATTCTCTTGGCCATTTTCGCACACCTACAAGGTGGGGGAAAGGATCATAGAATGAACTGCACAGAAATTAAATTGGAAGCAACAGTGATCTTCAATCTGTGTTCTTAGAACCAAAAATGGGAATCAGAGTTAATATAGAACCAGGTCAAAAGTGGAACTACAGTGGAAAACCAAGTGTTGTGGCAACAAGAATCAGCAGAACATTCCCTGTTCCATTCCCTGTCTTCTCAGGATACCCATGTGAGCAAGAAAAGTTCCTTTACACCACCTATAATAAATACTGATGAGGTCTCACTGAAGCAACTGGGCAGAAAGCTTGGCTAAGGCTGAGGACAATGCTCTCCTTTAAAAAATAGGATTAGAAGACCATTATTAATTTTAAATTTAAAAAAAAAAAAAATTACAAACAGATCAGGTTTTTTTTCCTCCAAAGGCTTCACAAGGCATATCCTGGATTTTAGAGCAAACACTGCAAGCAGCCAGTCATCACTTTGTTGGTTATGTCTGCAGTGGAAAGGAAAACCAGCTCTGGAGAAGGAATGACTGAAATAGTAGGACAGCTCATCAGCTGCACACAAAACCAAACACTGGATCCAGCTAAGATGCTTTCTATCCGAAAGGCCTGGCAAGCAATCACACCACTCGAATTTTACATGGAAGAGAAGCTTTTTACTAATTATATCTTCCGACACTAAATATGAAAATTTATCATAGGAAATATATAGTTTTGTGGCAATTTAGCAAGCACAGAAATTAAAACTTTTCAAAAAACCCCCTTGAGTTTGTGATTTAAGACCTGCCCAGGTACAAAAAAAAAAAAAAAAAAAAA